>JARYZH020001660.1:0-24392 GCA_030021035.2 Notholithocarpus densiflorus | reverse complement strand
ATTCAAAATTGAATGCAACTTCAACATTTTTAGGTATTGAATTTTAGCTATTGAATGCATCATCATTGAATCAGATGGACTCTTCATTGTTCAATCCATCCAACAAAAGGAGACAAACGGCACTTTTGGTCATATCCTCCAAGGGACGTTGTCTGCTCTTTCTATCTTTAGTTCTTGGAAAATTCAGCATTTGAAAAGGGAGTTCAACAGGGTTGTTCATGAGTTTGCCCATCTAGCTAGATCTAGTGGGGTAACTTAGATTTGGAAAGGGACTAAAATCCTCCTTGTATCCGGCATCTTCTTTGGCAAGAATGTCCTTAATTTCTCCCTTCCTTTGTGTATTAATATCCTTGTTGTACTTCAATTTCAATTTTGAAATCAAAGTTTGAGCATAATGGTCACTTCACAAATACAAATTCTTATATGGTTAGAGAGACAAAAGAAAGAGTGTTGTTTAGGAGTGATTTTTAAAAATTGTTCTAAAGCTGTTTCTGAGATTGAAATCAAAGTTTGTTGTAACGATGTTTTAAAATAAAAATTTGATTGAAGAAATATTATTTTTAAAAAATTGTATGTCATAATTTAAGTATACAACTTAAAAGCTCTTAAGAAAGTAAAGCTTTAACTAGGACATAGAACTTTAGTTGAAATGCTTTGATGAGGTTAAAACTTTTTAATTGAAATTGTCAAAGTATCCCTTTAATTGTTGTAGGAACTAGGACATAGAACTTTAGTTGTGGAGATTCCGCGATAAAAAGCTTTAATTGAAAAGAGCTTGTTGTTCAGAGCATTTGGGGGAAATGCTTAGGACATTTGGTAATTTAAATTTATAGTGCTAAATTGCTTTAAAACGTTAAAATTGTATGGTTACCAATTGCCAAAGAGCTTATATATATGTGAGAAATTGACAAAAAATGATATAATAATAAAGACGCATATTTTTATGCTTGAATCCAGTTAATTTTCTAAATGGATAATGTTTATTCAATTTTGTATTATTTAAATAAGCATGTATATTTAGCCGGCAACAACTCTCTCTTTTTCTCATAACTTGGCAAGATCTCTCTCTCTCTCTCATTGATGATGGCTTCCTCAAATCAACGACTCTATTTGTGATAGGTAGTTGGATTTTTCAAAATGAGGGTGTTAGGATCTTAGTGTGTTAGCATATTCGCACCAAAGTTTTCATGTAATTAAACACTTAATTTTTTAAAATTTTTATTTTGTGGGACTATTTGTAATTGGGTTGAGTTTTGTTGGAATTATTGAAAGAAGAATTTTGGTCCAGCAAAAATGGAGATGTGTCCGGTGAAACGACATGTGATTCAGTCTTGAAAGGCTATTGACTTGAGCGAAAATGTAAAAACTAGAGAGAATTTAGTTACAAATTCTCCTGTTGTTCCAGCTTTTATCCACTTTATATATTAGTGGTTTTTCCACCCGATACCCTAGGTTTCCTCTTTGTAAACACTAATGGTATATTGTGATTGTTTTGATTTCCTATGGTTGTGTTCAATTTTATGGTAACCCACTCATGCTCGTGTTAATTGGCTAATCATTTAAACAAATGGGCTCTAAATTGTTCAATTAGCTTAAAATCAACATTTTAGTTTTTAAAACTTGGGATCTAAATCATAGTTGTATTTCTCAAAGCTTAGTGTGTGTGAGAATTACTCTCTCATAAAAAAAAAAAAAATTGTGTGAGAAATACTATGATGATTTTATTTGGCAAAATGGTGAATAAATCATTTATCAGAAAGCGGGTGAAAGAACTTTCAGATTCATGCGCTGTAATTAAAAGAATAAAAAAATAAAAAAGGCGCTAGAAGGTGGATTGAGTCGATTGACATACTGCCCAAAGCTTTATTGTTTTTCCTTCGGTTCACACAAGGATGAAAGGGACATGACCTTAACGGGCTACTCCCCGTCCCTATTTTATTTTTGTGCTGTCTCAAAAATTCAACTTTTTAAGAAAATATTATTTATTGTTATTTCTATTGTTTAAAAATGTATAAATTTTCAAAACTACCCTTAAATAAATTTATCAAAAATTGTTTTAGAAATAAAGTAGGGGTATAGCAGGAACATTGGTAAATTAATGATTTTTAATTTTAGAAACAAGACAATATTTTAGAACATTCCAAAATGAAATAAATGACAAATAAATTAGGATAGATGGAGTATATATCTACTTCAAAAGCTTATAAAGTATAAAGAATAGCAAACCAAGTTCACGAAACTTACTGTAAAGGTTGTTAAATAATGCTAATACATAAGATATTTGTCAATTTTTTATTGGATTTACACATCACATTTGTCAATTATTCTGAATATAACTTGTAAGTTTTTGTTTGTTGAATGAACATAACTTGTAATTGATGAAAAAGATTTTGTCCCTAAAATTTTTATAGTTCTTAAAGTTTTTATTATTATTATTTATTTATAAAGAAAAGTAGTGCTTAAAGTTTCAACCTCGGATACATCCCTTGTTCACATGAACAGTTTTACAAAAAAATATGAGTCAATACCACGTTAATTTAACAAGTCAAACTTGTCAAGCCTTATTCAAAATTGAATGCAACTTTAACATTTTTAGGTATTGAATGCATCCAACAAAAGGAGGCAAATGGCACTTTTGGTCATATCCTCCAAGGGACACTGTCTGCTCTTTCTATCTTTAGTTCTTGGTCAGCATTTGAAAAGGGAGTTCAGCATTTGAAAATTCAGATTTGAAAATTCGGCTTCTGCTTTGGCAGGAATGTCTTTAATTTCCCCCTTCCTGTGTATTAATCTCCCTGTTGTACTTCAATTTCAATCTTGAATAAATTTCAGATTTCTCATAAAAAAAATATACGTGTCTTCTTTTTCCCCCTTAAAATCCTCAAAGTCTCTTAGTAATGCAACTTAATAAAATATTGGATCAAGAAAATTGTTTCCTTCTAATCCTATAATATTGTTGTCATACTATGGTTTCAATTAACTTAATTAATGAAGCTTTTTTTTGTCGTTGAATAACAAATTTAAAATTCAAATACAACCTAGGTAAAAAACTAAGGGTCATATTAACGGGGGCCTTTAGGGCAATTGTTAATAAACTATATCAGGAAAATTTTTAACACCACTTTAATGATAAATATAAAAAGCTATTAGAAAAATTAATTACTTAATCATTTTTCCATAAAATATTTCTAAAAATAGTTCCTAAACCAATACTCTTAGGGTATTCATTAACATTTTCTAAAAACTAATTGATATCTCGAAACTAATGGGTTCTGTGGGGACAAAGAGCCGAGAACCATGCGTCTGGGGCTACAGGCTTAATCCAAAGAAACTTTATGGACCGAGCATAGTGGCATTTATTAAATGTTCTATTTCAAAAGACTCATGTGGGGAACAAAGGAATTCTATCCGAGGAGGATATACTCCTCGGATTAGAAGAGTATAGCTTAAGAGTGTATCTCATCGATTAGAGTGATCCTCCTGGAACATCCGATGATAGAAGTGGCCTTGATGAACCTGCTGGAAAGGAAAAGATCCGAAAATATCTAAAGAAAGGCTGCTACCACCACATTAAATGCCTTGCAACCACTTTTCTGTCCGTATTTATGTAGAGAAGACCTCTGAACAGTGCTGTCAAAACTACTACAGCTCACAGGGAAGACAAGGAACATGTCTGATGGGACAAGTATCAAGTGATACCTTAGATGAATGACAGTTGTAAGGTTAGGATGACGAGGGGTAGACTATATAATATAACAGCCCCTCCATGAGAGGGGGACGGGTTTTTGGAAGAGAAAAAGAAGAATGAAAGAAAAGAAAACTGAATTATTTGATACGGTGTCTCCTTGGATTGAAAGAAGAACCTGCTGATAACAAATTATCCCAATATGTTTTTGGCTTTTCTCTTAGCCTTTTAATTCGTTTTTCTTTTAGAACAGGTTAAACATAGTCCACGTCATTTGTACCTAATTCTTTAGCCCACTCTCTACAAATTTATTGCAGCGGACTTATTGGGCCCAAGTCTTGCATGTTTTGGACTTGAGATTACAATTTGTTACCCTACAGGTTCAAATCTTGTCTACCCCAAAGCTAATTGATGTATTGAGATTTAAAGATAAAAGAGTAATTGTTATGGAGCGGTTGAATTTTTATTGCATTTATTAAAAAAAAAAATATATATATATATATATATATATGGGTTCAAGTTACACCTGGTGTAACTCTTTAGAGTTACACATTTTTTAAACCATTAGATTTAAGTAAATCCAACGGTTAAAAAAAACCCTCATTATTACAAATATTTTTATTAGAATCTCATTAATTACCCTAATTTATTACATTCTAAACCTATATCTAAACCCAACAAAATTTGTCGTATGCCTCTGTCTCCGTCTCTCTCTCTCTCTCTCTCTCTCTCTCCATTCCAAACCTACGTTTCTCTCCCTCTATCTCCTCCTCCATTGCTCCTCTACCATTGTTCCACCTCCACAGGTTGCCAGCAGAGAAAAAAAAAAAAAAAAAAAAAACCAAGCCGACATCCCTGGTTTTTCACCCCCTTCCCCTCTCTCTCTCTCTCTCTCTCTCTCAGATTTCCTTTTTCATCATCACCACCGTTTGGTTGCCCTTTCCTTCCACTCGACGCTGACATCCCTGGCACTTCCAGTAAGTTTTTTCTTTTTTTTTTGGTTTCTATCTATTTCTGTCATTTTTAATTATTTTTTTTTCCAATAAGCCTAGTTTGGTGGAAAGTATTTGTCTGATTTAGGGGTTGTGTTGAATTGTTGATCTGTTCTTTTTCAGACCCCCAAAATCTTCTCTTTCCAACACCTGACATTGCAAGAAGACTTTTTATTTTCTCTCCTTTTTAGTTTCCTTTTGTGCCATTTTCCCCGATATTTCATTTGTAAGAAAAACCCTAACCCATAAGTTAGTGTAGAAAGGAAACCTGTACATGTTTAATGGAATGTCTCAATGAAGATGGAGATTCCTTTGTTCTCATACTATTATCTATCAACAAAATGTATAATACATTGTAAAGGGGTTTTTATTATTATTTTTTTAAATGTTTTTTTGGATTAGATTACAGTTGGATTTTTTGTTGTAGTTTCACATGTAGAAACATAAAGCTTCTTTCTTTGCTTGGCAAACAACTTGCTGCTATGTTTGTCAATTTTAAAATAAATTCTTTGCTGATACGGTAATTGAAATTTTGGTCTCGAAGAAGTTCATTTTTTTTGTGTGAAGGTTGTTGACTGTTGTATATGTGATGACCCCAATTCCATAATTTGTTTTGCCTTTGTTGAGTTTGCTGATGAAGGTAGTTTGAAGGTGTGGTGCATAGTTCAATAGTTGGTGGTAATGAATTCTAATGTTTACTTGATTAATTGCTATGTTGTTTTGGTAAAAGGTGCAAGGGCTATTGTACTACAACTTGGTGCTCAAATTGGTGCTCAATTGTTATTTTGAAATTGCCAAATTGGTGCTCAATTGTTATTTGTGCTTCAATGAAGGGGAATGACATTTTGAAATTGGTGCTCAATTACTGTTTTTGATTCAATGAAATAGATGCTCAATTGCAAAACCTTGATGCCAAATTTAAGTTGTAATCACCATTTTCATGGAATCATAGGTGCTTAATAATATCTAACCTTGTTATTGGTGGAACTTAAGATGATATTGTTATTTATGAAAGAATTATAAATGCTCATATGATTTCTTGGAACTTCATTTATAGGAAAGGTAGATGATTTTGATTACATTTCAGTCATTTTTTGTCACTAGTCAGTTTTTTTGTCCTTCTGATCCTAGCATCCTTTCTGCCCAATGAAGCTGAGATAATCATGAGCATCCCCTTAACAATGACCACGTGCCATTTTTTTTTTAATTACTAATAATCATGAATTTTTACTTGCAGAGATAATTAGCATTGAAGTCCAAATTAGAATATTTGTAGTTACACCATGAATGAAGGTTGAGGGCTCAAGGCTAAGCTGAAGCTGAAGCAATGGTGATAGAAAAAAATAAAGTTGCTGGAGTTGAAGCCCAAATTAGAACACTAAGATTTAATTATATAAGACAATGATGAGGTCAATCTGAACCTTAGATGGGGGAGCATGGAAAAATTTTTGTTTTCTTGAAATTGAACTCTTTTGTATTCTTTAATCGTATAAGTTCTTTTTTTTAGTGGGGGGGGGGGGGGGCACTTTTGTTTATATCAGCATAGTATTGACAAATTTCTTTTCTAGTTGTACAAGTTCATTTTATAAATAACTATAATAGAAAAGAGGCGCAAAAATGTTGTTGAACCTATTTTTCTCTTTACTTTTGCACATCTTGTTTTAGAGATTGGTTTATTCAGATCAAGTTCTTGCAAATATTGAGAAATTGTCTTGTACATCTAATGTATTTATGCCTCACATAAATTTTTGGATTCCATTTGTGGAGTCCATTTTTATGTAAGATAATGTATACTACACCAAATGCACTAAGTAAGGGTAAGTTGGTTGATTTTTAGGCGATTAGCCTCTAAGAATTTGAGAAAGAGAAGGTTTTTTTTTTTAGATCAAAGATAGAAAGCTTTGTTAAGATAGCAAAATTTTACAAGCTGGACTATAAAGCATACACAGTGGACCCCCGAAAAATAATGCACGGGTCAGTAATCAATAAAACAGAGGCCACGAGTAAGAAAAAAAAAATGCAGTAGTGAAATACACAATAAAACAGAGTATACACAAGTTGTTTGTGCTGCCATGAGGTGCTGGTAATCTGTTAAGAGACCCAAAGCACCATCATAGATGTGCCTTGGCTGAAGTTGAGTCTTTTCGAAGTAAAATTTGTTTCGTGCATTCCAAACAGCCCACACGATAACTGCCCAAGACTCAAGTTCCTGCCGGTTCAGCCTAGTTACCATAGTCTGAAACAATTCAAAGAAATCTGATACACTGTTTGAACACTTCTGAATTCGTCTACTTGCCATTGACCAGACATTCCTAGCGAAAGGGCACTCCCACAGCACATGACAAATTCCTTGATTCTTGATTCTTTCATTTTGCATTGATCAAATAGTAAACTAAATACAAGGTCTCCATTTACACATAATCTTATATGCTAAACAACTAACAAATAATAAAGAATTACATTTGAAAAATAATCCTCCCAAATCTCTTTCTTCAATCTGATAACCCCAGCCAGTGGATTGGACTCCTTCAACAGCAGCACCTATTCTGCATTGGACTCCTTCAACAGCATTTGTTCTGCATTCCAAGACTAAATGAATCGAACCAAGACTCCTTTAACAGCACCTCTAGGCAACATTGTCAAGTTTCTTTGCATTCCTGAAAAGGGAAATCAAAGAATTAACTCTGTAGCCCATAACAAATGACAAAATGAGTCAAACCAATAAAGGTAAAACAAATGAGCTCATGGAAAATAATCTACAGCTTCTAAATATAAGGCATTTCCAGTGAAAAAAAAGTTAAGTATACAAACACTTGTGACAACTATGTCTTAATATAATACTATATCCAAAAGAAACAAGATTTGAAAATGTCATAAAATGCACCTTTATTCCAAAGTATGGAGAGACATGTTCCAGTGAAAAAAAGATTGGTGCACCAAAGATCTTACTACAACTTGTATAAAAATATATCCAAATAATTTCAATAACGTATTGTACTTCCAAAGGGAAAAATAAATTCAAGAATTTTACAAAAGAAGATACAAAGCAATTAGACAATGAATATAAAAATTATGTAACCAAATTAAATATTCATTGCAAATATACTTGATTGTTGATATAGGTATTATCAAACTCCAATAAAATTTCTAAAAGTAGCCCTTGCACCTTTTACAGAAACAACATAGCAATTAATCAAGTAAACATCAGAATTCTTTACCACCAACTATTGAACTATGCACCACACCTTCAAACTACCTTCATCAGCAAACTCAACAAAGGCAAAACAAATTATGGAATTGGGGTCATCACATATACAACAGTCAACAACCTTCACACAAAAAAAATGAACTTCTTCGAGACCAAAATTCCAATTACCGTATCAGCAAAGAATTTATTTTAAAATTGACAAACATAGCAGCAAGTTGTTTGCCAAGCAAAGAAAGAAGCTCTATGTTTCTACATGTGAAACTACAACAAAAATCCATCAGTAATCTAATCCAAAAAAACATTTTAAAAAATAATAATAAAAACCCCTTTACAATGTATTATACATTTTGTTGATAGATAATAGTATGAGAACAAAGGAATCTCCATCTTCATTGAGACATTTCATCAAACCTGTACAGGTTTCCTTTCTACACTAACTTGTGGGTTAGGGTTTTTCTTACAAATGAAATTTTGGGGAAAAATGGCACAAAAGGAAACTGAAAAGGAGAGAAAATAAAAAATCGAGAAGATTTTGGGGGTCTGAAAAAGAACAGATCAACAGTTCAACACAACCCCTAATTCCGACAAATACTTTCCTTTGCTTTCCGCAACCAAACTAGGCTTATTGGAAAAAAAATCATTAAAAATGACAGAAATAGATAGAAACCAAAAAAAAAAAAAAAAAAACTTATTGGAAGTGCCAGGGATGTCAGCGTCGAGTGGAAGGAAAGGGCAACCAAACGGTGGTGATGATGAACAAGGAAATCTGAGAGAGAGAGAGAGAGAGAGAGAGAGGGGAAGGGGGTGAAAAACCAAGGATGTCAGCTTGGTTTTTTTTTTTTTTTTTTTCTCCGCCGGCAACCGTGAAGGTGGAACAATGGTGGAGGAGCAATGGCGGAGGATATAGAGAGAGAGAAACGTAGGTTTAGAATGGAGAGAGAGAGAGAGAGAAACGGAGACAGAGGCAGATGTCAAATTTTGTTGGGTTTAGAGATAGGTTTAGAAGGTAATAAATAAGGGTAATTAATGTGATTCTAATAAAAATATTTGTAATAATAAGGATTTTTTTTAACCGTTGGATCTACTTAAATCCAATGATTTAAAAAAGGTGTAACTTTAAAGAGTTATACCAGGTGTAACTTGAACCTATCTCATATATATATATATATATATATAATGTTTTTATTGCAGTTAAAGAAAGTTGTTATGGGAACAAAAAAAATTTAATGTTTTGACAACTTTTTTCATTTCCCATAAAAGTGATGTCAAAATTTTCTTAAAATGGATTGTTAACGAGTGCCCTAAGGGCACTCGTTAGCATGACCATATATATATAACTTTTGTACCAAGCTAGTTTAGAAATTAATAATCACTCCAGCCCAAGCATATAGACAAAAACCTAAGGCCCCAAATGGAAAAATGCCGCCAAATTTTAACCAATAGATATTTCTATGTCTTTAACTAACGAGAATATAAATTTAAACCATATATATATATATGAGTTGGGTTCAAGTTACACCTGGTGTAACTCTAAGCAATGTTACACCACCCAATAACTTGTTATTGAATTAATATTTTGAAAATCCAACTGTTGAATTACGTGTTCTATATGTTCTTAACATGCTTGCCAATTTTTATATCAATCGGATGTTATTTACCATTTGATCCATAAACTCATATTTTATGCATTATTTTAAACTACAAAAATTTAAATTTTAACAATTGATTGATGACATGGATATTAATTTTTGATTACCTTGAAATTTTACAAGCATAAATAATATACAAAGATAATGTAATCTAATGGTGGATTTGTCAATATTCGCATCCAATTAAAAAGTATTGAATGGTGTAACATTGCTTAGAGTTACACTAGGTGTAACTTGAACCCAACCCTATATATATATATATATATATATATATATATATTATTTATAAAAAATCAATTGGAAAAACAAAAACTTTTCGTTGAATGTGTTGAACAGTTCATTTTCTCTATGAGTGAAGTGTAAAACTCATTAATTTTCTACACATACCGCTGAAATCTCTCTCTCTCTCTCAAACTAAAAGCAAAAGGCCCAAAAAAAGAATTTCAATCTTAGACCTCAATTTTTTTACTGATTATTGAGAAATTTCGCCACTCTTTACATTTTAAGAGAAAAAGTGGTTTTAGAAGTCTTCTTTGTAATCAGCTTTGGACCTTCAGACCTCCTTCTTTGTTGGGCATTCCCTTTAGTTTGCCTTCTTTTATTTCTGGTTGTTAGTGGTAGATAGGATACACACTTGTGATACATACATTTTGATAAGAAACAGGTGGGCATGTGGGTATTGGCCCTATTGGATAGCATAGGTTTTATTTTAGGCGTAATTACACTCCTCTCTTTTGAAGTTTGGAGAAATGATACTTCACCCCAAACTTGAAAGGAAAAAACATTTTATCTCCTTAACATCCGTTTGACCAAACTTTGTTAAATTAATATTAAAAATATTATGTAACTAAGCTACCCTTTACTTAAGGGTAGGTTTACAAAATTATCCTCCATTTCAGAATTAAAATAAGTTGTTTTAAATTTTTAATTAAAGTGTATTTTAATATATTAAGTATGGCTTTTGCTTCTTTTTTTTCCCCTTTTTTTAATGGGTAATGGAATGATTTGTCATTGCAAGTGTTTTGGTACTTGATAAATTTTTCTTTTTTATTCTAAATTTATCAGTAATATTTTTATTAACCATGGCTAAACTTTTGTAAAGAAATTCTTAAAGAAATTTAGAATATTTTGTTATTAATATAAATAGGAGGGGGGAATGTTAATTTTTTTAAACCTCAAGGGAGGGAAGTGTTTTATCTTTTCAGGTTTGGCGTGGAGTGTCATTCCCTCAAATCTCAAGAAAGGAGAGTGTTATTACCCCTTTATTTAAATTAAAAAAAAAAATTTTAATCCACCAAACCTATACATACTTATGTGAGAATCTCTTGGGTTTTTTTTTTTTTTTTTTTTTTTTAAATTAAAATCTTAGCTTCAATTTCTTTATTATTCTTATACTGTGCTTCATTATATACACTCCTACACAGGTGGTTTATCTCCAAACTTTTATATATACTTCCTTCTTTGATTTTCTTAGTATGTAAATTCTTAGTAGTTCAAAAATAATTAACTTTTGTAAAAAAAAATCAAATAAATATATAATTAATTATTTCTTATATATAAATAGATCAAGCTATTTTTTTCCATTCATAATAGGTTTGAACAGTTTAAAAAATATGAAGATAATTTTTGTTTTTATTTAATTTTAAAAATTTAAATTACTAAGCGATGATGATAATTTGAATAATATTGTTGATGGGATAGTAAAAAATTACAACTCATAGTCGTCCATATGGATCGTCCATGATCTTGAGCCAATTATTTTGTTGATCAAGCCAATTATTTTGTTGATCTTCTCAGCAATGGGATCGTCCATGAGCAAAGCACATGGACGACTTACACAACGACAGCATTAGCATCGCCATGTACATAGCACATGGACGACTCACACAAGTCTGGACAGTAGGGTCGTCCATGGGCAAAGCACATGGACGACCCACATTACACCGTCAGAAAACCAAGTCTTCCATGGACGAAGTCCATGGACGACCACATGACACTCAGAAACTCTCAAGTATAAATTTACTGGAGAGTATGGAAGATTCGAATCCCAAAACCTTGAAACAGTTACTCAACCCGAATTCATCGCCATGGATTCCTCTTTAAGTACATAACTTCCATCAACGGTTGTAACTCCTATAGTCGTTGGGGAAGTTATGTCTGGACTCAAGAGAATTTCCTCAAATCTTGGGGAAGTTACCAAGCCAATAACCGCTCCAAGGTCCTCTATATAAAGGACCAGTCTGAATCAAAAAGAGGCAAGTGTATTCTGAGACTTTCCTTCTAAAAGTTGAAATTCTTTTCTAGGAAGAAACTAACTTAGTCATCGGAGGGTGTTTGGCCGGTACACACCGGTCCCCTTTGATTGTGTGTTCATCTTTGTAGGCCTTCGCAACCACCAGCAGCCCACCGAAGCCGAAGCATTCAGCCTACTGATTCCGTGCAGCATCAGTTGGCGCCGTCTGTGGGAAAGAAGAAAATTCAAGTTTTTACATTTCTATCCTTTTCCGACCAAAGGCTGTATAGTTCGGACAAGATCAAGGGCTACTAGCCCAGGCCATCAAGAAAGTAGGGATGCTTCTAGCAATCCCCATCGAGATCGCCAATCAGCGCCTGTCGCACAGCCGCCTTCCATCCAACATATGCAATCCATGGCAGCCGCCGTAGCGGAATTAACTCGTCAAAACCAACAGTTGACCAGGGAGATCAATCTGAGGCAGCATCGTGAAGGATATGCTGAAGGACAAGCCCAGAGTCAAGAAGATAGGGGGGAAATGCTGAGCCCGAAAGTCAATCAAGGGGCACCACTTCGCGAAGGGTGCCACACTTGGAGAAGGAGGTGGATCAGATGAAAAAGGTGATGGACGAGATGAGGGAAAGCATGAGAAGGGCAAATCCCGTAGAAAATTTGGTTCATCGAACAGATTCCCCTTTCACGGCTTCCATCAATGGTCATCCTTTGCCCCCAAAGTTTAAAATGCCTTCCTTGGATTCGTATGACGGGACGCGTGATCCTTTCGATCATATCGCTACCTTCAAGACTACAATGCATCTCCAAGAAGTTCCAGACGAGATTATGTGCAGAGCCTTCCCTACCACCCTTAAGGGCCCAGCGCGAGTGTGGTTCAGCAAGATACCTCCAAGCACAGTCAGTTCTTTTGAAGAGTTAAGTAAGTTGTTTGTCAATAACTTTATTGGAGGGCAAAGACACAAACGTTCTTCGTCCAGCCTATTGACTATAGAACAAGGGGAGAATGAAAGCCTGCGCTCCTTCATCTCTCGTTTTAACAGGGAAGCACTGACCGTGGACGAGGTTGATGACAAGCTACTCTTGGCGGCCTTCCACAATGGGGTTAACTCAGACCTATTCATCCACAAGCTTTATGAGAAAGAACCTCAATCCATGGCTGAACTCGTCCATTCAGCCCAAAACTTTATGAATGCAGAAGACGCAATCATAGCTAAGAAGAGGAAGAGAGCTGAAAGGATGGAAGCAAACCAGGTGCGACACTTTGACCACGGTCCTCGTCCAAAGAAGGGACGGACGGAAGATAGAAGGGACAGAGATAACAAGAAGCAAGGCCCCCCAGTCAGGAATCAGAGTTATACATCCTTAAATGCCCCTCTCGATCAAGTGCTCATGCAGATCAAGGATGATCCTTCCTTGAAATGGCCAGAGAAGATGAAAGGAGATCCTAACAAGCGCAATAAGAATAAATACTGTCGCTTCCATAGAGATCATGGCCATGACACGGACGAGTGTTACGACTTGAAGCAGCAGATTGAGAATCTTATTAGACAAGGAAAGTTAAGACATTTCGTTGGAAGAGATCAAAAAGATGAGAAGTTGAAGGGAAAGATGGAAGAATCATCACGGCCTCCGCTTGGAGAAATAAGGGTTATCATAGGAGGGACTTCAGCAGGACAATCTTCCAAATCAAGAAAAACTTATCTCAAAGTGGTGCAAAACGTCCAACTCTCTGGACGATCACCAAGGACGAGAGGGACCGACGAATCTACTATCTCATTCACCGACAAAGAAGCTGAAAGGATCCATCACCCGCATGACGATGCCATTGTTATAACTTTACTTATCGCAGATTATACAACCAGGAGAGTGTTGGTGGATAATGGAAGTTCAGCGGATATATTGTACTACCCTGCCTTCCAACAGATGAGGCTTGGACGAGATCAACTTCGTCCAGTATGTTCACCATTGATAGGGTTTGGAGGAATGAAGGTGCAACCTGTTGGCACCATTACGCTACCTGTAGTGGTGGGATCATACCCCCAGCAGATAACCAAGGAAGTCAATTTCCTCGTGGTGGATTGTTCGTCCTCATACAATGCTATTATTGGAAGACCGACTCTAAACAGTTGGAAGGCAGTAACGTCTACCTACCACTTATCGGTTAAGTTCCCTACGGAGTGTGGGATAGGACAAGTACAAGGAGATCAGTTGGCGGCTAGAGAATGCTATTTAGCCATGATGGCTTTGGATGAGCAGGTTCAGACAATGAGTATTGAGGAAAGAAGGTTTGTTGCGGAGCCCACGGAAGTATTGGAAGACGTTCTTTTGCAAGAAGATGATCTGGAAAAATTCACCAGAATTAGAACAAGTATGAAGGAGAAGACAAAAAAAGACCTCGTCCAATTCCTGAGGGAGAGTATTGATGTTTTTGCATGGAGTCACGATGATATGCCAGGAATCGATCCAAGTGTAATTACTCATCGATTGAATGTATACCTCTCATCTAAGCCTGTTCGTCAGAAAAAGAGGGTGTTTGCTCATGAACGAGACAAGGCTATCAAGGAAGAGGTTCAGAAATTGACCACAGCAGAGTTTATCCGAGAAGTCTATTACCCGGATTGGTTGGCCAACGTGGTGATGGTGAAGAAGGCAAATGAAAAGTGGAGGATGTGCGTAGACTTCACTGACTTAAACAAGGCTTGCCCTAAGGATAGCTATCCTTTACCACGCATCGACCAACTGGTGGATTCTACAGCTGGTCATCAGTTGTTGAGCTTCATGGACGCCTTCTCAGGATATAATCAGATAAAGATGGACGAGGCAGACCAAGAAAAAACCTCCTTCATTACCAGTCAAGGTTTATTTTGTTATAAGGTGATGCCCTTCGGTCTAAAAAATGCAGGGGCAACTTACCAAAGGTTGGTGAATCACATGTTCCGTCCACAAATAGGACGGAATGTGGAGGTGTACGTTGACGATATGCTTGTGAAGAGCCTAGACGAGGGAAGCCATTTGGACGATCTCCAGGAAACCTTTGAAACATTTAGGCGATATAAGATGAAACTGAACCCAAGTAAATGTGCATTCGAAGTATTGTCAGGGAAGTTTCTAGGATTCATGGTTTCACAAAGAGGAATTGAAGCAAATCCAGACAAGATCCAAGCCATACTGAGCATGGAATCACCGAAGAACATCAAGGAAGTCCAATCCCTCACTGGGCGAGTTGCAGCTCTGAACAGGTTTGTTTTGAAAGCCACAGACAAATGTTTACCTTTCTTCAAAGTCCTCAGGAAGGCATTCGAATGGACGGACGAATGTCAAAAGGCCTTCCAAGATCTAAAGGAATATCTCACCACGGCTCCATTGTTAAGTCCGTCCGTGCAAGGAGAAGAACTGTATCTGTACTTAGCAGTGTCCCCACATGCCGTGAGTTCAGCGTTGATCAGGGAGGAAGATAAGGTGCAAAAGCCTGTGTATTACACAAGCCGAGCACTCAGAGGAGCAGAAGGAAGATACTCACTGATAGAGAAGCTAGCTTTTGCACTAATAATAGCTTCTAGGAAGTTAAGACATTACTTCCAAGCTCATGTCATCAATGTCATGACGGACCATCCACTCAAGAAGGCAATGAACAAGATGGAAGCTGCAGGACGATTGATTCAATGGGCAGTTGAGCTTAGCGAATTTGACATTCGGTACCAACCGAGAAATGCAATAAAGGCCCAAGCCTTGGCAGATTTCATAGCAGAGTTTACTCCAAATTGTGAGGACTTAGGTGGAAGAGAAGATAATCAAAAATGGGTTGTCCATGTAGATGGATCGTCTACATTGCATGTTGGAGGTATAGGAGTTGTTCTAGAGTCACCAGAAGGAGACAGATTAAAGTACAAGGTTCGCTTGCAGTACCTAACAACTAACAATGAAGTGGAGTATGAAGCCCTTCTTAAAGGGTTGGAGTTGGCTAAATCTGTAGAAGCAGAATCAATACTCGTCTTGGGAGACTCCCAGCTAGTCATAGGCCAGGTAAATGGAACATACGAAGCCAAGGAAGACAGAATGAAGAGGTATTTAAAGAAGGTGCTGCGCCTTGCGAAGAAATTCAAAGAAGCTAATTTTGTTCAAATCCCAAGGGAAAAGAATATGGAAGCTGATACTCTAGCGAAGGAAGCCTCCGCGAATGAAGCAATGGACGAGTTTGATGAAATACAATACATGGCAAGCATAGACTTTCCAGAAATATTGCAGATAGAAGGTGAGGAAAATTGGATGACTCCAATAGTATCGTACCTGAAAGACGGAAGGCTCCCAGAGGGGAAGGACGAAGCCAGAAAGCTTAGGGTTAGATCAGCCAGGTACACCCTCCTAGACGAAGTGTTGTACAAAAGAGGCTTCTCCCAGCCCTTCTTAAGGTGTTTGGCTCCGGACGAGGCGAACTACGTGTTGAGGGAGGTTCATGAAGGAGCATGTGGTAACCACTCAGGAGCTAGATCGCTCGTCCACAAGATCGTCCGTGCAGGATACTACTGGCCAACTATTCAAGCTGATGCTAAAGCATATGTCAAGGGATGTGATCAATGTCAACGTTTCAGTAATATTCCTAGACAACCATCAGAATATCTTACCCCAATGATGGCCCCTTAGCCTTTTGCACAATGGGGATTGGATATCTTGGGCCCCTTCCCAACCGGAATTAGGCAAATGAAGTTTTTAGTGGTGGGAATAGATTATTTCACTAAGTGGGTGGAAGCTGAACCCTTAGCAACTATTACACAACAGAATGTCAAGAACTTCGTTTGGAAGAACATTGTATGCAGGTTTGGGGTACCTAGGGTACTAGTGTCTGACAATGGACGACAGTTTGACAACACACCTTTCAGGGATTTTTGTGAGCAATTGGGAATCAAGAATCATTACTCCTCACCCTCCCACCCACAAGCCAACGGACAAGCAGAAGTAGCAAACCGATCCTTGTTGAAAATCATCAAGACTCGGCTTGAAGGGGCAAAAGGAGTATGGCCAGACGAATTACCAGGTGTTTTGTGGGCTTATAGAACAACAGTGAGAACCCCCACTGGGGAGACTCCTTTTAAACTAGCCTATGGAAGTGAAGCAGTTATACCTGCAGAAGTACACATGACCAACCACAGGGTGATGAAGTATCAAGAAGAGGAAAACGAAGAACAGCTTCGTCTAAACCTCGATCTTATAGACGAGGTGAGGATGGAAGCGGAGCAGAGAACAGCAAGGTACAAAAATCTTATGGCAAAGCAACATGATGCCATGGTGAAACCCAGGCGTTTCAACATTGGGGATCTCGTCCTGAAAAGGGTTTCTTTGGCCACCAAAAACCCGGCCCACGGGAAGCTTGGACCAAATTGGGAAGGACCTTATAGGGTCATCAACTGCAAGAGGCAAGGATCCTACTACTTGGAAGCCCTGGACGGAAGGAAGCTAGAACACCCTTGGAATGTTGAACACCTAAGAAGATATTATCAATAGGGTGATCATGGACGAGTATTGTCACGGACGAGCTTTTTAGACGTTTGAAGTAATGTGTTGTCTAGTGTTGTTTCTCATATTTGCTTACTACTACTACTATGTGTTTCGTATGTACAAGTATTTAGTGTTGCTCATGGACGAAGTTATGTTGTATTAAGTATTTTTAATTCCCTAAAGGCACTAGCTCTCAAGCATGTGCCATGCCTGTGGACGAATGTTTTGCATAGTTTGGATTTCCAAATATATAGTGTGTTTTTAAATCTATATGTAATTGCATGGGAATCTTACGTTTGTTGTAAATTCATTCAGAAATGATCCACGAAAGGCAAACAATCAAGGACGAATAAAATCCTTGGACGCAAGGATGTATCGTCCATAAGCTTTCCTTAAAGGATAAAGCAATGAAAATAAACCCAAGGCATGTCCGTCTAAAGCTTAAGACGAGATGAAACCCAGGGAATCGTCTAAACCATGGACAAATAAAAATTGTTTAACGATCATGGACGAATAAAATCCTTGGACGCAAGGATGTATCGTCCATAAACCCTTCTTAAAGGATAAAGGACGAACAAGATCCTTGGACGCAGGGAAGTTCGTCCATAAGCCCTTCTTGAAGAATAAAGTAATAAGAATAAACCAAGGTATGTTCGTCTAAAGCTTAAAGTAAGATAGACCCTAAGGCGTCGTCTAAACTATGGACGAACGAAAAAAGCTGTGAGGACTCAAGCCCATAGGCAAATCCAACCAGCCTAACAATCCAGTACAAGGATGAGCCTTTATTAAGGACAATTTAGTTAAGGACGAGTAAATGATCATCCCAAATCGGTTGTCCAAATTCGGTGATGTAAGGAGAAATTCACCATATACTCAAGACGAGGTAAAATGATTTGACAGATGGACGATGTAAATAAAACTCGTACATAAAGGTTCAAACATTCAAATATTATAAAAAGCTGAAAATGGAAAACATCCATAGAATTTAAAAAGGGTGGACAACCAACGTCCAAAACAACCCTTGAGTTACAATATGATTAAGTGCATAAGGCTCGTCCATAAGCTTAGACGAGATAATTGTACTACAATAAAGCCTAAAACAACGGGCACCTTGAATAAAGAAAAAATGAACTAAGGAAAATACAAAAACTACTTGGATAAACCACTGGGGGCATTGCCCCCAGACTTGGGATCGTCCTGGGTCACTTCGGTATTAGCATCGTCCATGATGTTGACGTCCTCAGAATTCGTCTGCAGCAAGGAGCTCTCAGTAGCAAGGGGAAGCTTGAAAGAATCAAAGTTCAAGTCAGGAAATGTTTCCTTGGCATCAGCACGGAAGTCCTCATAGCCAGCTGCATAGTGACTGTCTAGACGATTCTTGTACTCGTCAGACTTTTTGAAGGCTGTTATGGCTTCCTCACGTGCTTTCTCCAAGGACGAGGCAAATCCAGAAACTTGTCCCTCAAGATGGACGATGCGAGTATCTTTTTCGATATTATCAGCTTTAAGTTCTTCCACCTCGTTCTTAAGCTTCGTCTCACTTGCTTGCAGACGATTGAAGTCTTCAGTCAACCTAAGTACCTCCCCCTTTTTCAGCAGGACTTCATTGTTCAGCTCCTTAGCCTTGTCCTTGGCAGTCTTGGCCTCTGAAGCAAGCTCCTTAGCCTGACAAGTTGCTGTGTAAAATTTTGACATAGCCTGTGTATGGACGAAAGAAAGTTAGATATTTCATTTTGAAAACTTACTGAAAACACACAAGGACGAATGAAACTTACCTTAATAAGGTCATGGATACCAGAACGTTCAAACTCCCTCACTGACATATTGTAGCATTCATTGACTTCATTATCAGTGATTATTCCTTTGAACGTCCTCCATGCATGGTTCTCGTCCAACACTAGGTTAGAAGGATGCTCAGATGGCTCTGACGGATGAGGCTTGCGAGGAATCTTGTTTGGAGGGGGAGTAGGATCGGTCTGGACGGGATGAACTGTTTGGACGGGCTCTACATCAATTAGAGGGTCGTCCAGCTCCACCGTCGAAGGTGTAAACTTGGGAACCTTAGGAACAGAAGCCTTGACAGGTTTCTGCTTCTTAGGACCTCGACGACTTGGGAGATCATCCAAATCTACAGCACTGGATATGGATTTAGATTTTCTCTTCCCAGTCTGGACGGAAGATTTCTGGACGACTGGAGGTGCAGTAACATCCTCGTCCCCACTAGTAATATTCTTTTCTCTATTCTCTCTCATCGTAGCCATTCCTGCGACGAGAAAATTTAAATAAAAAAAAAGAAAAAAAAGAAAAGAAAAAGGACGGACGATGCTTACTTCGACGAGTGGTCTCCTCGTGACCAAGATTCTCGGCAGTAGGTTCTGGCCCGAGTCCCCACGCAGCTAGACGACTGAGAGTCACTAGATCGTGAAAAGTCCTCTCGGGGAAGGCGCGTACTTGGTCAATTCGATCCAAGTAAAGTTTGTCCAAGCGTGGACGAACAATAGCTGCGTCAACAAAGAAAAAGGGTTAGACGACCAAAATTGGTAAAATATGTAAAGAAACAAAATAAAAATGGAAAAGAAACATACCCTCAGGACGAAGACGACCTAGAGGACTGGTAAAAGGTGGGAATGGGGCATTACCCACATCAACAGGGTCCCCAGCCCAATTTCCAGAAATAATAAAAAATTCCTTTTTCCATAGTCTGTCAGACGAGCTACGACCCTTAATTAAACTATAGTAAGAGCCTCTGGACGAGAATTGGTAAAAACCAGCAGACTTCTTTATCTCAGAGGGCTTATAGCAGTAAAGGAACTCGTCCACTGTAATAGGACAGTTCCCTTCCAACGCCTCACGCCATAGCACTTGCATGGCAATTACTGTCCTCCATCCATTGGGGTTGAGCTGGTTAGGTCAAATACCCAACCTATGGAGAAGACCTCTACAAAAAGAATTTAGAGGAAACCTAAGGCCAGCTAAGAGGTAGGAAGTGTATATTCCTAAACCAGAAGAAGGAGAACAACACCATTCTCCGTCCATGGGTAGTCGAGGATTAAACTCTTTAGGAATTTGGTACCTATCTACAAGGGTTTTTAGTTTGGCAATATCTAAAATGGACGATACTTCAGGCATACAACTATAAATAATATTTTCCTCCTCCTCGTCTTGAGGAGGGCTAGGTGGCTGTCTGGACGAGCTAGCCCCAGTTCCAGAAGCCTTCCTACGTTGTAATTCCTGGAATTCCTCCAAAGGAATACCAGGAACTCCAGACGAATAATGCTCGTCCGAAGAATTAGTACTAGCTGTACTACTTTCACTACTCTCATAACTATGCCCACTTCCAGAGGAAACGTCCTGGTACTCGTCTATCTCCTTCTCTAAACTACCACTAGACGAAGACATGACTTAAATGAAGACTAGGAAGGAAGGCTAGACGAGGCTTTTGGACGAGATGGCAGAAGGAAAATTATGAGAGATGTGAGGGGTAAGAGAGGGAATGCACCTATTTATAGGGCCCAGAAATGGGGTCAACGAAGCGACGCTGGCTATTCAGAAGAAGGCACGTGGCAATTTCGTCGAAAAACGCAATCGACATGACGGGTCAACCAATGAAGTCGTGACACGTGGCAAAAAAAAAAATATTTTTTTTCTCAGAACCACAGAGATAAACAGTAAATCCTAATAATATCTTTGGACGACCATTGGACAAGGGGGCAACTGATGGGATAGTAAAAAATTACAACTCATAGTCGTCCATATGGATCGTCCATGATCTTGAGCCAATTATTTTGTTGATCAAGCCAATTATTTTGTTGATCTTCTGAGCAATGGGATCGTCCATGAGCAAAGCACATGGACGACTTACACAACGACAGCATTAGCATCGTCCATGTACATAGCACATGGACGACTCACACAAGTCTGGACAGTAGGGTCGTCCATGGGCAAAGCACATGGACGACCCACATTACACCGTTAGAAAACCAAGTCTTCCATGGACGAAGTCCATGGACGACCACATGACACTCAGAAACTCTCAAGTATAAATTTACTGGAGAGTATGGAAGATTCGAATCCCAAAACCTTGAAAAAGTTACTCAACCCGAATTCATCGCCATGGATTCCTCTTTAAGTACATAACTTCCATCAACGGTTGTAACTCCTATAGCCGTTGGGGAAGTTATGTCTGGACTCAAGAGAATTTCCTCAAATCTTGGGGAAGTTACCAAGCCAATAACCGCTCCAAGGTCCTCTATATAAAGGACCAGTCTGAATCAAAAAGAGGCAAGTGTATTCTGAGACTTTCCTTCTAAAAGTTGAAATTCTTTTCTAGGAAGAAACTAACTTAGTCATCGGAGGGTGTTTGGCCGGTACACACCGGTCCCCTTTGATTGTGTGTTCATCTTTGTAGGCCTTCGCAACCACCAGCAGCCCACCGAAGCCGAAGCATTCAGCCTACTGATTCCGTGCAGCATCAATTGTCTATAATATCTCCAATGTTATGTCAAAAAATAAATATTTATTATAATATTGATGGCTTATATTTAGTGATAAAATTTTATTTAAGATCAATTATGTCATTCATTCCAAAGAAAAACAAAGTTTTTTTTTTGGTGAATTGGCCATATTATCATTTAAAATGAAAATGTTAGTGGAACTTGAATGCAAAAACCTGATTAATAATTTGACATCTCACAATAAAGAAAATTAGGCTTTAAATAAAAAAATGATATTGAAATTTAAATAAAAATTATTTAATTTGTATTTGATTATTCTCCACTTAAAGTGGTCAAGGGCTTATAATTCATTGAGCCGCCCTGAATCACCCTATTCACAGTAAAAGTTTGAGTGTTTTTCTATGAAGAGGGTAGAGACGTGAGAGGGGAAATCCTAAGGACCTGGAATTTTTTTTTTTTTTTTTTTTTTTTTTTTTTTTTCAGTGGAGTTATTGGGGATGTTTTTGCTGGTTTTGCTGGTGTTTGGTTGAATGTTTTTGCTGGTAATTTGTTTCTGGTTCTAAGTATAAGAAAATGCAAGAAAAGTTTATTGTCAGTAAATTTATTTTTTTCTGGGTTTGTGTTATTGTGATTGAATTTTCCGGGTTTGTATTCTTTCTTGTTCATATTTAAGATGAAACTAGATCTGAATTCATGTGTATTTTGGGTTCTAATATTGTTTTGTTTTGTTTTTTTTTTCATTTTTCATTTTGTTTAAATTGATAAATTAATTTTAAAAAAATCAAAGGTTGTGTGGATGTTGATGTGTCTTTTTTAATTACTATTTTATGCCGACGTGGCATTTTTAAATATTATTTTATTGGCCATGTCAGCCTTTAGTGTACTAACAGTAAACTCTGTTTGCCACGTCAGCTTTTTCAGTTAGTTGGGTGATGGTAAGGACTAAATGTCACGCGTTAATTGGTTTAGAGACTAAAAGTGGTAAAATGAAAACGTAATGACCAAAATAGAAAAAAGTCAAAATGTAGGAACTAAAAGTACATTTACGCCTATATTTTTTTCTCCAAGTCTATGGTAGTAGTTGGTGGTCTTTTACTATAAAATGGTATAAGGGAACCTTGGGAAGATACAAAATTTTGTAGTCATATTGTTGAATGAAGTCTCACATATCTTTCCACTAATCATCTTGCTTAGCCGGGGGCCCTACCTGCCCCACATTAGGTAGCTTCTAAGGTGTGACTCTTATAGAAATCTTGGTTTCAAATCTCCCTGTAAACAAAAAAATAAAAAAAAATAAAGTTGAATGGTTGAACCCATATTCCGTTTATTCCTCAATATTTTAGAGTTTTGAAATAAGATAACTGTAAGTATTATTTTAAAAATAAGATTATATATATATGCGATCTGTATGCTGAACATTTTGGAGCTTAACATAACTCATGGTCTATCTTATAATTTAAATCTTCATTGAATCCAGAGTTGGTTTTTGTGGATCTTGATCAATGTTTATTGACATGCCTCAGGCATGCCCGCCAACAGAATATTTGGGGTCCAAAAAAAGAAGAAGAAGCATATGACAGACCGGGTGAGGATTAATTAAGGAAATTTGAGATTAATGTTTTGGGAATTTCATACAAATTTGATTACAACTGTTAAAATTAAGAATCAATTCTCTATATACTGATGTGTTGAACATTGTATAACTGATTACTTTTGTATAGGAGTGTCAAGAGCCTTGTAGCTCAACTAAAACTTCATGATATTCCTAATAGAAACATATAGTGTTTAAGTCTCATTCTCCATTGTAATTATTAAATTTATCTGAAAAAAAAAAAAAAAAAAAAAAAAACTGTTTAGTACAAATATAGTAGAACGTGATTTGGAGTTTGGACAGCTTGGGCACATGGGCTTGTGCACTAAAAATAAATAAATAATTTCAACTCCAAAAAAAAAAAAAAAAAAAAAGCAGATTGGGAATAGAATATAGGCTATTAATGAGAACTCATTCATATCGGTCAGTACATGATCCCAACTCATATTTATTTCATATCTAACATCTGAAATATATCCCCACACATCCAATCCAAAACTCATGCTTTTCTCCGAGTGTTGCTCTACTTGAGAACTACAAGGAAGTCCATCTTCTTTTTGCAAGTGATTCTCTGACTAGGTGAACAGAGACAAAAATACAGTGAGGCCAAATGGCTTTGAATGTGTCATACTTCACCATAGTTTCCATGATGTTTCTGAATGTGTCCTTCAGTTGAGAAAAAAAGAAATTTAACTAATAAAATGGTGGTCCTACTTGACAAATGGAAAGAAGAATCAGATGGAAAAGACATAGATAAGCCCTCGAAACTTCCCTTTTCACATGAACACTTCTACGGAAAATACCTCTTTTGTTTAGTTAATTTAATGCTACAGACTTATTGCAATTTAATAATTCAATACCAGCCAAGCCTGTAAAAATTGAATTCAACTTCAATAATATAATATTTTAAGACAAATTGATTAAATATAGCATCAACCAATTGGAGTAGAAGTTTAGTTTACTCCATATCATGGCTGCCGCACTGTGCTTAGAAATTAATTAGGGAAAAATTGCCTAGTGTTTATATATTGTACTCTATTTCTCACATAAACATACTCTATACTTTGCAAAT
>JARYZH020001659.1:0-24397 GCA_030021035.2 Notholithocarpus densiflorus | reverse complement strand
AAAATAAAAACTGCTTCATGTAAGATTGTAGGTAAATTAATATTAGATTAATCAGGCCTCTAATTCATTCTTATCTCTAATTCATTTTTATCCTAAAGTTAGTGTATCTCTAAAAAAAAATGAAATAAAAAAACTGTAGATTAATATTAGATTAATCAAGACTCTAATTCAATCTTATCTCAAATTCAAAAAACCAAGACTCTAATTCATTCTTATCTCTAATTCATTGTTATTGTAGGGGTATTGAACCCAGGAGCTCATTATCCATGTATGTATTGGGCCTAAAGCCCAAGCAGTGGACTAGAGATCGTCCGAGGAGGAGTAAACATTATTAGGGGAGTCCGTGTTAGTAGATGACGAGGTTAGTTTTGGTCATAATGGCACAAGAGGGTAGGCCGAGGACAAATGTCACCTCGGCTAACCAAAGCCGAGGTCTGAATAGGTGGTCTGCCGTCCAGGGGGATGTTCCAGGAAATTCTGCTGGCACGGATAAACATTGCAAAAACAAAGGATAGAGGGGAGTCCTAAAATATCTAAGGAGAAAGCTGTTGCCACCGCATTAATTGCTCTGCAGCTAATTCTCTGGTCGCATTAATGTGGAAGTGATACTTGAACAATGGCTTTCAGCCTTACAGCTACTACCTAAAGACTCTAGGAAGGTGCTGATGGGATAAGTATCAAGACCAACTATTTGGCCTACACGTGGAGGGTGGAGATGAAAACAGAAAAGAGTATAAAAGAAGAAGGAAGCAATGAGAGAGAGGGATCGGAAATTTGTAAGAGAAAGCACTGTAGCAGCTTGAACCACATTTGTATCCATTCTCAATCAATATATACTAGAACAGACCTCCTCAGATTATGTCGATAACAAATATACTTAGATAGTTCCAGTCCATTTCTGTTTGATTACCTTTTAAAATCCATTCTAACTGTTGTCCCATTCATTAGAGCCTAGTTGTCCAACCTACTCTCTACAAATTCATTGTATTGGGCTTGGATCCAATCATACTTTGGGTTTAGGTCCAAAACGCATCCCTACAATTATCATAAAGTAAGTGTATCTCTAAAAAAAAAAAAAAAAAAAAAAAAACATACTGCCGTAAGGTTTTTTTTTTTTTTTTTTTTTTTTTTTTTTTTTTTTTGGTATTAACTTTAACATAAACAAAAAAAAATTAAAAAAAAAAATCTAATAACAATCTAGCTAATAATGTTAACTATTTTTTTGGGATAAGTTATTTAAAAAAAAAAAAAAAAACTAATATGTAATTAACCTAAACTTCTTGATTAGGTAACTTCAAGGAGTTTAGAGTATTTGATTTTTACTTGGACTCCTTTTCTAGTTGAAGTATGTATATATATACATCGTTTGTTGGTGTAGTTTTTCATTCTCCAACTTATTGTACAGTTTTTTTATATTTAGGCTTCCATTTTTCTACCTACAATCATGTAGGTATGTATTTTTTACTCCAATTTTTTATTATAATCAATTAAATACGTTTTATGTATATGTTGCCTTTTGTTTAAGCTAATTTCCTTAGGGGTAATTTCCTTAAGTTTGATCTAATTCATATGTTAATGGTTTGATCCAATTTAATTATTTTGTTGTCCAATATATATGTAAGTTGTTGTAGTAAATTCCAATCATAGACTATTAAATTTACATACAATTTTGCAATCTATATGGTACTTTGTTTTTTTAACTCTATTTAATTATTATTATTATTATTTTTTTTTTTTTCAGGTTTGTCAAAAAAGATTTCAAGCATCCTAAGAAAGGTTTGTAATCTAGATGTAGAACTTTGCATTTTTTTTTAATTAGAACAAAGGTTTTATTCCTCGAATAGTTCTATCTTTAAAAAGTGGCCAATTTTATGTTACTTTGTCTAAATATTTTAATCATTAATATTGTTGTTAACAATACTACAAATCATTTATATTGTAGATTCATTAGAGATAAAATTCATATGCGAATAGTTTGATACATGTAACTACAAATGATATTATAGCACAATTGGTATGTTAGAAGATAATTTTGTATTAAGGTGCTATCATTTTATATTTGATGGTTGTTATATCAATGCAATTTATTCCTTTCGTTATAATAATTACTTATTTGGTTATAATAATTATATATATTCTACAAGTTTTAACATAAAACCGTGCAACGCACAGATCTTCAACTAGTATATATATATATATATATATTAAGCTACAATAAGGGTGATATTTTTGTACATGTTTATAGGAAACTAGACAAATTTATATACTCACTAGGAGTGTCATGCGGCTAGTTTCGAAAAATAAATAAATCCACACAGGAACATATGATTTCAATGCTATTTCGGAGTAATCTATTTATTTGAATTATAGTATGATGCTTTGGATGCCAAATCTATACAAAAGTTCTCTTTTCTACTTCTTTTCATTGCATTTTGTTTTGAGGCACAAATTACATTTGGTCACAAAGTAAAATAGGAGGGCAGTTAAAGCATCAGACTTTGTATGCCAAATATTCACAAAACTTCTCTGTTTGGCATGACTAATCCCTAATGCTTAGTAAACTCACAATAAAATGTCTCATAAATTAAAAAAAAAAAAAAAAAAAAAAAAGGGGATGAATTATACTTTTTGGACATTGTTTTAAGTTTTTTTTTTTTTTTAATCACAAAGTTATTTAGGGATGTCATAGAAAAGACAAAACCCCCTAATTATGATGAATGTAAAGTGACATCTCTCTCATGCCAAGTTCTAACTATGTTTCATGGGCAAAACTTAGGTACAGTACCTTATATTCTCTTTTTAAAATTTTGTCACTATGTCTCATTAACATTTTCATTAAACAATGTTAAAGACCAACTATTTCCAATTAGAAAATTCATCTAACCCAACATAAACCCATTGAACTATTGAAACCCAAAAATAGACGGTAGACCCATTGATTTATAAAAAAAAATTAGCATAGAAAAAATAGATTAATGAGAGAGATTACAGGATCTAAGAGGGTTAGAGAGGGAGATAGATTAAGATGAGAGAATGAAAGAGCAGTTGATATGCCATGGCTAGCTCCCTCAAGCTTCTCTCTTAGCCCAGACCCAAAATGGAGACCATCCTTCACTACCACTGCAGCTCACCATCGCCACCCCTGTGTTTCTCTTTCATTTTCTCTCATCTCGATCTTTCTCTGCTTCTCTCTTTCTAAGACCCCCTTGGGTTCTTTGATTTTTCTCTCTTCAATCTACCCAAATCTCTCTTTGGTCCAACTCATAAAATAAAATAAAATAAATTAAAAAAACTCAAAATAAATCAACCTCAAAAGCCAAGAATTACACACAAAACAGAACCTTAGGCTTGAGATTGGACATGTCACCAAAGATAGTATAGAAATGAAAGGGAAGTGCTACGAGAGTGAGAGAGAGGAGGTTTGCTAATGGTGCAACCCAGGTGAGGCTTAGTTGGTGCTGGGCCACTGGAGGACGAGGGCTAAGGCTGCCAAAGTGAGAGGGAGGTCCTCAAAAACTCTCTCTCACTCCAGTGCTACCGTTGCTCAGTTGAAGTGATTTGGTTTGCAGAGAGAAGAGCTTGAGAAGCTGTCCATGGTGGGCTGAAAGAGCTTTGGCATTTTGTGTTTCTTTGATTTGAGGGGAAGTGGCAAAGATGTCTAGGTTCAGTTCATGGGAGAATAGAGGTTTTTTTTTTTTTTTTTTTTTGTGATTAATGCCGTTTAGCCGTGATTATTAAATAATCACGTGGCATAATTTTAAGAGAAAGAATTTAAAGTATTATATCTAAGGTAATGTATCTAAGTTTTGATTATGTTTCACACTCAGATGACTTTGTTCTCACCCTTGGAAAAACTAAAGAAGGATTTGTAGTAAATTTCATTTGCAACTTTACTGCTTGATTATGTTCAAGCTTCGATAAATGGAGGTTTGATCCTAGAGAGAAGTACTATACCAAGAAAAGAATTTGAGCTCTATTGAATATATAATTCAATAGAACTCATCAGATCAACATGCATGACAACTACCCTCCAAAGTATGGAATGAGATCGTGAGAAAAAATTGAGATACTTAGACAGCAATTTTAGTAAACCAAGTAACTAACACCAACAACGAAGTTTTTCGTAAAAAAAAAAAAAATAATAATAATAAAAAATCCCAAAATAACACCAAGGAATTTGAAAAAGTAAAAAACGTAGTAGTACCCATGAATTATGATAAAGGTCAAGGTCAAAAAAAAAAAAAAAAAAAAAAAAAAAAAAATCCAAGCGTTGCTTAGAAGCTAGTAGTATAGATTCATTATCAAAGAGAGTGATTCTAAAACTGAATAAGCAACATATTTTACGCTGTAAAATTAAACCAAAAGCACCATGGAAATCCTATAGCTTTCCACATATACGCGTGTCTATTTGAGAATAGCTTATCTAGCTTTTTGCTGAAAGTATTTTAAATTATACTTGTACTTTGAAAAAAATAAGAAAAAGTGAAAAAAAGTTTAATAAAATTAGGAAAATGTGAGATTTTAAAAAATTGTACAGAAAAGTTAAAAGTACGTAGATCATTATTTCATGCTCCTATTAGCAGATGCAACATTTAGCTCCACCTCATTCTCGAATCTACGATTCAGTTTAGTCCAATCCGACTTGTAGATTTCTTTTCCTTCTCATCATTTAATACATACTTGAAAATAGTTCCAATTAAAACTTAATAAAACGGAAACAATTTTTGAAAGAAATAGAGCGAAAGGTATACAAATTGATGTCCACTACTTCCATATTTTTTATGTCAGCAACAACCACCTTGAATGGAAATCTGCGCGTAGCCTACTTAATTATCTAATATAAATAGGTAGAAATTTTTGAGTAAGTACCCTGTGAATTTTGTTTGGAGTGTTCCCTCTAGTACATAATCACCTTTTACCAAAATGCGAAAAATGGTTTTTTTTTTTTTTTTTTTTTTTCAGTATAAAAGAGAGAACTTGAAGATAAGAATGAGGAGAGATTGGACAACATTATAACTGGTTGAAAAGAATGAGGAGAGATTGGATAACAATATAACTGGTTGATGATAATGGGGAATTTTAAATTGTTGGGTGTAAGTTTGAAGTTGTATATGCTTGAGAATTTTCAGGCCCTTTTTTTTTTTTTTTTTTTTTTTTTTCAGTTTGAGAAAGAAACATGAGGAGAGACACTTATTAAGGTGTGATTTGGTTTTTAAAAAGGGAATGTGAGATTTTTTTATTTATTTTTAAATAATAATAAAATGAAGAAAAAAAAAAAGGTAGGTAGTTTTGAAAACGTGGATTAGTGGGAGAGTGGTTGTATGAAGTGTTTTATTTGGGAGTAAGAAATCTATTTTTACCAAGATTTCCCTAAATTTTGTTTTTACTTAAACCTAGGATTTAGAGATATTTTTGAACCATGAAAATGAGGATCCCAAACTAAAAAAGTCCCTTAAATAGTAGTATAGATATGCTGATATGAATTAATAAAGTGGAATGAAAACCTTAATCCTTTTTTCTAGATTGTTTAATCTCTATACCGTTTTATATTACATGTTTGCTTAGTTTAAATATTTTCTTAATTTATTTAATTTTAAAACAACCAATTTTTATTAAACTAGATTAGGATTAATTTGGTTAAGATTTGATTACTTTTCCTATATTTATACAAGTCCCTGTAGGTTCGAACTTGTTCTTGCCAAACTATACTTCGGTATTATTCGTGCACTTGCGAGTATTATTAAATTTCACAACAATGATTCCAACCCCAATAATTTTAATCCACCAATTCTAATGAGTGTTTGGACTTGCTCCCAAAATCCCTAGTTATTTGAAATTAAGTAAACATTAAATGATGAGTTATTTCTTTCGAAACTAAGTAAACACTAAACGGTGAGATATTTCTTTCTTACACATGTTTTACATGGTAGTAATGATTTGGGGTTTCAAAAACTTTGAGAATTACTTATGAGACCTTTCTTTTGAAAATATGTTGGAGGCCCTACGAAACATGCTTCGACTATGATGGTAACTTTAAAATCATAATCAATGAAATTACTAATTAGAGAAATGTCACACAAAAATAAAATCAAATTATCTTTACATAGTGAAATTTTTTTGAGGTTAGAAACTCTAAAACTTAAACTTCTCTCGTATAAACAAAAAAAAAAATATATATTTGATTTTTATGTGAAAAGAGAAGGAGAAAGGGCTTCAAATAGTCTAAAAATTCAAATGTTGACATTGAAATTTCCATATTTTCCTATGCTTCTATTTGAATAAAGAATAACATATGTTGTGGATTCAAATAAAACAAAAATATAAATTTCATGTTTATGTTTATTTTTATGATATTTTTATTTAAGTGTTTTATTCAAGAAGATAATTCTTAATTAATATATGAGTAGTCCTTTTATATTAATTATGTATAAGAAATAAATAGCTAATTTAGCATTTATCAAGCTTTCTATAAATATATATATTAAACAAACCCATTATGGATGTATAGATTTTCCACATTCATCCTAATTTGCCTCTTTCATAAGAGTAGTTTTGTTGATCACGATTTAGAGAGCTAAAAGACTGAAAGTATGTTCTTTATGATGTCTTAAATACCATAATTTTAGTTATGGTGTAATTATTAGAAAGTTTTAATTTAAGTTTGGCCAAAATACAAAACTCACTCTCTAAGTTTTGCAATTTTTTATTTCAGTTTTATAAGTTTAGGTTCTGTCATTTCAGTCCTCTAAATTTCATTCATTCTCAATTAAGTCTTCTGTTAATGTGTTGTTAGTTTTTACCATTAATTTTTATTTTTTATATTTATTTCTTAATTTAAAAAAATTAATTAAAAAAAAAAAAAAAAAACAAAAAAACAAAACAAAATGCCAATTAGAGGAACGAAGTGGTTCCAATCCCTCCCACACTTGAATAACAAAACTGAAACCAACATCACCACTGCCTTTTTATTATCACCGATGCACCAGTAACCTTACAAAAAATACCACACTTCAAAGACTACATTCCATAACAGGCCCTCAAAACCCAACCCAACCGATTAGACCAAAACCCATTCTGCCACCCTTCTCATGGCTTCTACATCTCCCACTCCGATGTCGTTCTCTGCCACATAGTCTTCGGCCTCTCCAATTCCTTTCCTTCTTCTCTGCTTCCTCCATAGCTTACCACCGTGTGGGTCCATGTGATCGTATCTTCTTCGAACCGTATCAAATTCTGGCTGCTATTATTACCTGTGGTAGACTCTCATGTCCTGGTCTCAACATTGTCATCAGCGAGCTCGTGGTGGTTTTTTGGGACCTCTATGGTGTAAGTTAGATATTTGGTGTTAAAGCTGGTTATAAAGGGTTCTACTCTGTGAAGCACGGGTGCGTTTCGGGATTCGGGTGTGGGTGCGGGTGCGGGTGCGGGTGCGGGACTCGGCAATTTTTGAAAAAGGTGGGTGCGGGTGCGGCGGGACTCGGCAATTAAAAAATTATTAAAAATATTTTTATTTATATTTTTAATATATTGCTAAGCATACTTTTTCACATTATACAAACATATACCAAATTTAAAAGCAATAGTAGATAATAACTAAAATATGATGTTCATAAATTAAATACAATCCATAAGATTGAAACTAAAACATTCCATGATGTTCGGAAATTAGAATACAACTCACAAGTTTGAAACTAAAACAAAATAAAAGATAATCAACAAGACAATCAACAAGACAATCAAACACCAATATCATCATCATCAATATCAATAGCTTCACTTCGAACTTCACTTTCACTAGTAGTAGCACTAGTGTTAGCATTCCCAATAACCATGGCCTCTAACTCTGGCTTATCAAGTGTAAGGGCTGCATTCTCAAGAATTCCAGCTCTTCCATGTATGTCGCTCTCATTCCAAGAGTCTCCTGCAATATCCCATATCTTTGTTAATGTATTTACGTACTCCTCATTGCGCCTTGACAAGAGTCGAAGATTAGAATGCACATATACTAGATCTTCAGCGCATGCAGGAGCCATTTTGTTTCTTTTTAAGGAATGAATGAATTTGTATGTGCTCCAATTCCTCTCAGCACATGAGGATGAACAAGGTTGTCCAAGAAGTTTCAAGGCAAGGGATTGAAGAGTTGGAAATGCAGAGCCATGGTACTGCCACCAAACCAAAGGGAGTAAGGCCCACCTATCTGTCAAGGCATCTGGTAAAGGAAACCTCCCTCCTGAAAATGCAGCAAACTCAAACTTCACCACCTTTAATTCATTCTCATCTTCAAAGTATCGATCCAAACACTTGCTCCTTTCCATAGAAATTTCATGATCCCGATGTGGAGCAATGCGTTTTGGATTCTCCGAAAGCCATTCAATGGAGTAATACCTAGTTAAAGATTAAAAAACAAATATAGATGAAACATGTGTTTTACTAGAAGGGGGAACTAAAGAAAATAGAAAATAAATGTACTTACTTAGGATTTAAGGAATGAGCCAAGCAATGTAGTGGTGTACAATTTTTAGTCCATCGATCAATGAGTATATCATACACCACACTCCAAAATGAGCTATACTCATCATCTTCCAAGCCTTCGTGCCGATATATTGCTGCCTTCACCTTCTCTATCATTGAATCCCACATCTCATACACAAGATGAAGACAAGGCTTATCTGTGTCGGCTACTCATAGGATATCATAAATAGGTGCTGTGAATTCAAGGATATAATCAACTTTATCCCACCAAAGATCACTTAGAATCATATCTTTCACCTTTTGAGCTTTTCCAACATCATCCTCCCTATAAGAAGCCCATTGTTCACTAATAGCCATGGCTTGAAGGCATCTTTTTATCTACTTCAACCTTTTCAGCATTACAACAATCGAAGCAAATCTAGTATCAGCAACTTGGAGCAGTTTTAATGGACAAAATTCATTAAACATTGCCAACCTCATTGAATGGTTCATAATAAAAACACGTATGAATGATGCATCATCAGCAATACGTGTAATCCAACTACATTCCTCATATGTAACTTCATTCTTTTCAGTGTTTTTTGCTGCACAAATATTCTTCAAAACTAGATTGAGAGTGTGGACAACACAGGGTGTCCAAAATATTTTAGGATACTCACCTTCAATAAGAGCTCCAACAGACTTCATCACATTAGCATTATCAGTGATGACTTGGACAACTTTTTCATGTCCAATCTCTTTTATAGCATCCTTCAACACCCCAGCAATATAATGTTTGTCTTTGAACTCACCTGACCCATCAATTGTCTTTATAAACACTGGACCCCCATCTGATACAGCCATAATATTAATAAGAGGCCTCCTTTGTGGATCTGACCATCCATCAGAAACTATGCTTACACCATTTTCAAGCCAACAGTCCTTAATTGGTTTCAAAAGTCTTTCAACATGAGCTCTTTCTTTTTGCAAAAGTGTTGTTCTCAAGGCATTGTATCCAGGAGGAACATAACCTGGGATGCTATGGGTAGCAGCATATGAATAGGAATTACGATAATATGGGTTCCTTGCAAAGTTAAATGGAAGCCCACCGGTGTAAAACATCCTAGCAATTCTACTATCCAATTCATGTCTAGCATTATTCTGAAATGCTTTCTCAATAGGAGAAATCCTAGTCACCTTCCTCCTCTTACCATCAACCGGATTTGTACTATCAGTATCACTCCCTTCCTGTCTCCGAAATGGGGAAATAGGTATAGGCCCACGGCCTGGGAGAGGTGGGGGTAAGGGAATTCGACTTCTCTGTTCTCTCTCTAACTTATTATTCTCAACTTGATCATGCATTCGCTGCATTTCCTGCCTATGGCTCGGTGTCACATTAGGGCATGCTTTAATACCTTTATTAATAATTTTTAATAAATGAGCCTTAACCCTAGAATAGGATCCCAAATAAACTACGCCACAATAGTTGCACTTAAAGTATGTGTTTCCACCTTTTTTAACACAAGCACCAGGTGGTTTTTCTACTTTAGTCACATACTGCCAAAGAGGACATTCAGCATTAGGCACTTCTTGAGATGAAGTTTCTGTGCCAGTGCTAGTAACTTCATCCATTGCAAATTCAATAGATTCAATTTAACCTACAAATAATAACTATTAAGTATTAAGTATTAACTAAATAAATTAATAATAAATCAAACCCAAGTTCACAGATTCACAAAACAGATTCACAAATCACAATGAGTAATAAGTAATAACTATTAACTAAATAAAACTAAGATTCACAAATCACTTATTCATTATTCACAAATCACAAATCACAAATCACAAATCACAAATCACAAATCACAAATGACAAATCAAAGATCAAACTAAGTTTGAAAGCTTTATAGTTTATATCAATACCTGAGTTAAGATTTAAGAATGCGTGAGAGAGAGTTGAAGAAAGAATGAACTGAAGTGAGTGACTCAACTGACTGAGTTTCTCACAGTCACAGCCACGGGAAGATGAGACAGAGGCAGAGAGCACAGAGACGAGCGAGAGACGAAGTGAAAGGAGGCAGCTGAAGTTTGGTGTTTGGTGTTTGTGTGAAGTGGGCTGATTCGGCTGAAGTAGGTTTTTAATATTAAGCTCAAACGGAGCGTTTCGCACCTTTTTTTTTTTTTTTTTTTTTTGAATTTCGGCCATTTCGGCGGTTTCGGCCGATATGGCCGATACGGCCCGAGTCGGCCCGATTCAGCGCGAGTCGGCGCGAGTCGGAGCCACGTCAACGCGAGTCGGCGCGAGTCGGAGCCACGTCAGCGCGAGTCGGCGCGAGTCGGAGCCACGTCAGCGCGAGTCGGCGTGAGTCGGCGCGAAAAAAAGGAGAACCTCGTGGCACGACGCGGTCAGACACGGCCGGACGCGCGGGCAGCGGCGTCCCTCGCGCGTCGCCGCGTCCCGCCGCATCGAACGCGGGTGCGGCACCTCTGTTGCCGCGTCCGTGCTTCACAGGTTCTACTCCTTTGAACCTGTGGAGCTCAATCCTAAGCTAGTGCATAGCTGGCACAATAAAGGTGGCACTGTGCTTGAGACGTCGTTCCTCTGGGTTTCTAGGTTGTTTTTTTTTTTTTTTTTTAATTAATGTTTTTTCTAAAATTAGAAATAAAATAAAATAAAAGTTAACGGCATAAACTAATAGCACACTAGCGGAGATTAGATTAAGCATTGAAATGCTTTTAATATTAGCAAAAGTGTCGCAACTATGGTCATTCTGATTCTGAAACAGGATTTTCATTCTAATGTTTGTCCATATGAATAGCAAGGCACCAATTATCACACCAACTAAGTAGCATATAATTAGATTTTGAATTAAAACTTTTGGTTTACTAAGTAGCATATTGCATATTGAACATTTTTTTTTTTTTTTGAGTAAATATTGCATATTGAACATTAATTTGGCTAATGATTAGTTAAGAATCACCGAACAATTGTATTCTAAAGTTTTATTCCACGTGATTGACGCTGACACATGCTACAAGGTTTTGTTAGGATACCAACCATATTATTAAATAGATTTGCTCAATAGTTTGGACTTGGTCAAGGTGTCCCTGCTAATATATCTTTTACTACTTTTATTTAACAATGTATTATTTAATTGGATCGATAATTGTGTATTTCACCCACAAGTGTTCGACTTTGATAATAAAGTGAATTCTCTTTCTTCATTGTTTTGTGCTAACAATGCCCCCAATGAGCGTTCAAACGTTGCAATATACAAAATCTATTATTATTGAGACCTCATTTCTTAGGGAGTGACGAGTTGATTGATGTTAAGGATGAAATAGTTCTCATTTTAAATGAAGTTTAAATAATCTATTATTAGTACACTTGTAAATTATCGCACCAAGTAGCATATAATTTGGTTTTGAACTAAAACTTCCTGTTTAACACCTGAAAGTAAAAAACTTTGGATCGGAATAAAAATGGTTACTTTGAAATAATATCAATGAATTTACTTAGATACTGAAATTTGATTAGAGCTTAGAAACTCTAAAGCTTAAGCATCTCTCGCATATATAAATAGTCAAAAATTGATTTGTAGGATAAAAATGAAGGAGATAGGGTATGAATAGACTAAAATTTAAATATTAACACTGAAATTTCCATATTCTTCTATGCTTCTTAAATAAATAATAACAAATGTTTTGGGTTCAAATTAAACAAAAATATTTATTTTCATGTTTATTTTTAGTTTTATGTTTTTTTTTTAAGTGTTATTTTCGACTAGATAAATCTTAAGTAATATATTTGTATCCTTTTTAGGATTTTCAAGTTATTTATAAAAAGATACAACTAAGTTGGCATTTATCAGTATATTACAAAAATAAAAAAACAATATTAAGCAAACCCATAATGGATGTTTAATTTATTTTAAGGCCTAATCTTTGGTGTCTTAAGGTTCTAAACTATTTTTTGAGCTTGAAGGTTAGCTTCATCTTAATGTGTCTCTTTCTTAAGAGCACTTTTGTTGATCATGGATTAGAGTTAGCTAAAAGAATAAACATCTATTCTTTACGATGTCTTAAACTCTATAATTTTAGTTACGATATAACTCTTATAAAGTTTTAATTTAATGTCATACTAGTAGCAAATCCATGCAATGCATGAGAAAATTATTTATAATAAGATCTAATGAAATTTAGAAATAGGAAATTGAGTTAATAATATGCATTTTATAGACATTTTGCAAGTTAGCATTTTAAAACATGAATGTTCATAATAAAAATAAAAAATACAATGGGAAGAAATATTTAAGTTTTATGCTTTTCTATAGCGTAGAAGTGTTGTCTAACATAGAATGTTCTTGGGTTCTAGGAGAGATTTTTTATAAACTGTTAATACCAGACATATATGCTTATGTTTCAACATCTAACTACAGACGCATAGTTACCAAAACCTACAAAGTAATTTACAATTCTTAAATTAATAAAGCAAAAATCCCAAAAGTTATAGATATACACACACTTAGAACTAATACTGTTTGAACACATACATATTGTACAACCAAGTCTTAATTTTCTCATCAACAACCTTTGAAAATATAAATTGTAAAGATATAAACAAATACCATGACATGAGGAGGACACACCAAACTTCAAATTTAAGTAATAATAATATAGACAATTCAAGACATGGAACAATATCAAAATTATAACACCTAATTCCATTTTATTTTATGTTTGAATCCAAACAAATAATTAATTGAAATATGGATGTATCATGTATCATACATAGATTACATGTGAGATGTAATAACAATTTTAATCAACCAAAAATCACAACTTTAATTAAGAAAAAAAAAATCACATGAACCCAAATAAAAATTCTCAATAAGGCAAAAGCATATAAGGTGAAGAATTAAGATTAACCTACTGAGATGCAAATACCAAAAACCCCAAAACTTAAAACCTCCAAATTTTATAGAATCCCCAAATTCTACTTCAAAACTCCAAAACATCATTAATCGGAACTTCAAAACTAAACAAAACCCTTCAAATTCAACAAATTTATGTATAACATACCAAATAAAAACTCATCGTTCTCTAGGCTAGAAGACATAGGTTGCAACTTTGATTTTTCTCCAAAAAAAAGAGGTGCTTTATCTACCATATACAATATTCAATAATTAGTAGAAATTTCAACCCAAAAACCAAACCCACGAAAACAATGTCAATATAAATATGGAGAATAACCTAAATACTTAAAAGAAAATCAATTCAAGATCGAACAGAAGAAGAATAAGATAGAAAGAAAATCTCAGGCACATCTGAAAGCAGAAATTGCCATATAAGAATAAAAAAAGAAAGAATGTTGCCTTAACAAGTTAAATTTAGGGTTTTGAGGTAGTAGTTTTAGGGTTTTGAGGTGGAAAGAGAGGAATCCTAACGAGAGTCTCTCTCTCTCTCTCAATTTTTTTTTTTTTTTTTTTTTTTTGGAATCCTAAAGTGAGTCTTTTTTTTTTTTTTTTTTTTTTTTTTTTTTTTTTTTTTACGTGAGTCTCTCTCTCTCTCTCTTTTAATCCTAAAGTGGGTCCTTTATTTTCTTTTTATAATTCTAACGTGAGTCTCTCTACTATTGCAGTCTAATTAAAATTTTTATTTTTTAATCCTAATCCTAACATTTGCTTCTCTAATATTGCAGTCTAATTAAAAAATAAATAAATTATAATGAGTTGTAAATTTGTGAGACTTGCAAAACTGATGTGTCAAAATTTTAAAAGGTGAACAAATGGTCAAAAATTTCGATTTTATATTATATATAGATTACAACAGCAGCTCCAAGGATTTTTTTCCCAAAAAAAAAAAAAGCACAAATACATGAAGTGTCTAATTATTTTTTGGTTTTTGGTTGTATTAATATGTGACTAGGGTGTGCAAAAATATTTTAAGTGTAAAATAAACTAATAAAAAATATTTTTTATATAACTTTTTTTAAGTCAAGGTTTCATTTGAACCCCTTAAACAACAAGTGCTGCCCCCTAACTCATTAGGATTAAGGAATGATAATTTCATTACAAAAATTATGTATCAAATAATTTAGTGTGCAATATATTTATGAAATGATTTACACTAGTATTAAAAATTAAGATATGTCTGTGCTCTCCCTCACTCTCTCAAAAAACTGTCCATTAAAAAAAAAAAACCTCTTATTCACCTACTTCAACACAAGTTTTTGAATAATACTAACTTACAAATACAATTGTAACCACGTATGCTGTCTTTTAAAAAATATTGGTAGGATGATTTGCACTCCATAAACTTCAATATGACTTGCATTCCATCTATGTTGTCTTTTATGAAAAAGTATTTTTTGATATGATAATTATGACTATTGAAGAATCCCAACTCATGTTCCTTTTAAACATGTTGCATGTTGCGATTAAAATAATGCAAACTCAAGTGCAGATATTTCACAAGTAATAATATTTCGGTGAGTTCAAGGTCGATCCATGCACAGGAAATGATTAACACCAATGTAAAAACCTCTATTATTACATAGTAAATAAAAAAAATTATTTGTTTTTCCACCCAAAGATTGAGCAAGATAATATTGAAACTAAAATTGAAAATAGCAAAATAAATCTAAGAGAAATTAATGGAGAGAAAAAACTAGGGATTCAAGGATCCACCAAATATTTAATTATATGAACTTGGATTATTTTTAACTCAATTAGGGTAGAGAGCCAACTCACCTAATTGGAAGATAAAACAATAGAGTACTCAACCATTATGTAAAGTAAATTTTGAGTGATTGAGCAAATAGTTCGATTGACATGTTACAGGAGAGATTAAGCATTCAAAATATTCTCATATCATAACGAATCAAGGAGTTCAAGCATTCGATATATATAAAAATCATATTAAATCTTAAAAACTTGTTAACATGCAATGATTCCAAAGAGTAAATCAATCTCAAAATTCAATAGTCAATCCATAGAAAGTACATAGATAATCCTAATAACAAATGATAAAAATATTAGGTTTCACCTCTAACCCTAGCAAAAAATTTAGCCGCTCATAGTTATGCAAAAAAAAAAAATCATAAAAAAGTGCTAAACTTCTCCCAAAAATAAAACAAAAGATGAAAAAATGTTCTAGGGTTTTTCCTCTCCTATAACCTCAACCTCCTCCCAAAGAAAATGAGAAAATCCCTCAAATTTAGGATAGAAATCCCTTGATTTTCAAAATTTTATCCGCTTTCAACCCACTTTTGGAGAAATTATTAGGTCCAATAGAAGGACTGCTGACGTGGTCCTCCCTGACCTCCCAACCAATAAAATGCTGTTATTTATGTAAATGTAACATCATCTGGTATTTTTTTATTTTTTATTCCTTGTGCTAATTAAGAAGCTCACACATACATTTGCATAGATGGCATCATCTCATTGGTCAGGGAGAACCACATCAGTAGTCCTCCTGGTATAAATAATAATTTCTCCCACTTTTGACCTTCAAAACAATTTTTCTAAAATTTGTGGTAAACCACAAAGTTGTAGATCTTCGAGTCTTATTTTCGTGGCCCAAGAATCAGATCAATCAAACATCTGTGTAAGAAGTTATGGCAAAAATACTGAAATAGTTCAGGACGTTTCCATATCAATATTTTTCCAATTATGGCTTGAACGAATTTCTTTATTCCCTTTTTTATTCTCAAAAGTTTTTTTTCCTTATTTAATATCTTCAAAAACCATGCTCCAATTAATCTTGACAGTTGGATTCTCTTGGTTGCATTTCTGTATAATTAGCTGAATGATTTTAATCTCCTACAAGAGAAAACTACTGTATATTTTTTAGAAATATTTTAAACTCACATATTTACATGTAATTAAACATGAAATTGATGTGATATTGCCTACCAAAACTAAGATAATATTATAATTTTAAGCAATCAACATTGCACTCTTACAACTATACTTGACTTTTAGAAAAATTTGTATTGTTGTATAAAAATTGTTTAAAAAGCTAGTAACGTAACCAAAAGACATTACTTAAACTTGAAATTGCATAACTTAAAAATATTCATACTTCTAAAAGGTCTCAATTTTTATTTATATAAATCTATTTATTTATTCTTAAAATATATTTAAAATAAATATGTGTAAATCTATTTATTGATTCTTAAAATGTCATAATTTTATATATTTAATATCTGCAAATCAAGTAAGTGTCATTTTGTGAAAATTCACATCGTTATATAAAAATTATTAAGAAAACTAGTGACCTTAATTAAAAAACAATACTTAAAGTAAAAGCCACATAACTTAAAAATACCTATACATCTAAAAATCCATAATTCTCAAATGACGCTTACTTGACCTAAATTTTTTTAAGAATAAATAAATAGAGTTACAAATAAAATTATCAAGTGAGTGCGTGTTTATTAGTGTTGTGCAGTTTATGTTTGTGCAATTAGAGTGAAAACTGTAATTTAAAAAGTATTGTGAAAATACATGTTGAAAGTATTTATAATATAAAAAAATGTGTTTGGTATAATATTTCAAACAGCATATTTTAAAATGTGAAAAAAATATAATTTTGTGTTTGATATGTGTATGTAAATTTTTTTTTAAAAGTGGTAACTTTCTAACAAATACAATTATTTTATTAATATATATAAGAGGAGTACACGTGAGAGAGAAGGGAGGAAAAGAGAGAAAGAATAAAAAAAGAAAAAGATGAGGTGTGCATGAGAGAGAGAGAGAGAGAGTTGTAGTTATATTAAGTCTTATCTAGTGGGTCTCACAGTTTTCTAAATATTTACAAAAGTGTCATTGATTAATGTTATTTGAAAACTGAAAATTAGTAGAATGAGCTCTCTAAATTCAGTATTTAAATACCTTAAAATGAGAAATGTGACTTAAACACTCCTAAATGAAATCCCTTACCAAACACTTTTTTTTTTTCTAAAATTTTCAGTATTTAAACACTAAAAACTATTATTTAAACTACTTTACCAAACAAACCTTAAGTTCTCTATATGTGTGTACGCACATACATGTGTGTGCGCGCGTAAGTGTGCGTGTATGTGTGCAACTTTTACTTAAATTTCGCGCGTGTGTCACTTTTGGGTATAGAATGCGTGAGAAATGGGCCTGACATGTGATTTTAAGTGACGTTGCCATAAGGCAGGCACAAAGTCATGTTGCCACGCGGTAGCAAATGGTCCTAGTGTTAAAGAATCCAAATTGTTCAACTAAATATGAACCTTAATAAATTACAATGGATGGGGTTGGACAACTTGGACTTAAAACTTTAAAATTATTGTTCAGAACTATTGGACTCATTCACGCCAGAGAGATGCCAAGGAAAAAGAATATAATCCTATGCTGATGGGGCAACTGCAGATGATGGAAGGCGGTCAAGTATAGGAGTGGTTATAAGGGACTTTCGAGGAGAGGCTGTTGCTGCACTCTGTAGAGAACTCCCAGGTAGTTTTTCTGTGGATGAGACTGAAGCTTTAGCAGTCGAGGGATCCTGCTTGCAAAGGAAATGGACCTTCATCAAATTGTTGTTGAATCGAATTCACTCTCAGCTGTTCAAAGCATATCGTCCAAGGATTTCAGAGGAGGAATCGGCCATATTGTCCATGGTATTCTTTGTATCCTTGAAGGGTTTAGCAGCTGGCAGGTCCGGCACCTGAAAAGGGATTTCAATAGGGTAGCGCATGAGCTTGCCCGTTTTGCTAGATGTAATGATATTAACCAGGTGTGGAGAGGTGGGTCTCCTCCAGTAGGGAGAAATCTGATCCACATGGATCGCTTGTAATTGGGCTGCTCTCTTTGCCTTGCTATAGTTCAATTTCAGGTCTAATGAAAGTTTCTCTAATCAAAAAAAGAAAAGAAAAAAAAAAAGAATATAATCCTATCCAACATTTAGATAGTATTTATTCATTCACAATGTCAACACACACCAGAAGACAGATAAGATAACACAAGAAAAAGGAATTGGGAGAAAAACAACAGTTTATGTATATAGATAACATATACATAAATATCCCAAAGGCTTTAATCAATCTCCACCACAACCTCCTCCGCCACAACCTCCACCACAACCTCCTCCATCAGAACTGCTGTTGCCACCACGGCCGCTGCCACCAACACCATCATTTACGCTAGCTACAACAGCTGCAGTAGCTATAGCAGCTCCAGCTCCTGCCAAGAAGACCATCCCACCATCTTTGGTTCCACTTCCACTGCTCTTGGTAATACTTTGAACTTTTTGAGGAACTGAAGTAGTGGTTATATTCACCTTGGATGCGGGACGTGTTGTTTGTTTCCTTTTGCTGCCTGCCATCTTGCATAGACAACACAATACTATGACTGAACCAATCACAGAACCACATGTTATGAGTGCAATAGCATATGCTTTCATCTTGTATAAGAAGATATGAACTTATGGAAACGAAGTATCAACAATTCTTATATATCCAAAAGCTATGGTTGGACTTTGGAGAATGTAATTTTCAAATGGAAGAGTTTTTTTCTGAGGAAGTTTATGAGAATAATATAATGTCAGATTTTAGTCAGATATATTAAAATATTGCAGGAACTGTTTGGTTGGCGCATATACATTCCCCAGACGTGCAGCGCCGACCATGAAACTGGACTATTTTATAAGATTGGTAATTTTAAATTTGAGGCCAGTTTGAATGATGGTTGTTACTTGACAGCGATAAGGCCATTTCCTATCTATCTTTGAGAAGGTTCAGAACAATTCATGTTACTTCTTGTATGAGAGGATTATGTTGAATCTCTATTCGGCTGTTGAAAAATGTGAAAGGACAAATAAAAATGAAATCTAACAATGTTATTTTTTAATGGTGTTTTGGGTTATTGAAATGAAAGAATTCTTCTTTATTTTTTGTTATGAGTCAAATATAAGAATTTAAATAAACTGTGCAAAATGAGAAAGACCAAAAAAATATTACTTGCTTTGCATCTCTGTGTTTATAAAATTACATTCCATTAGAAGAATGTGGAATTTTTTTTTTCTTCTTGAATAAAAAATTTAATTTAATTAGTCCTGATTATAATAGGGTTCAAACTATTGCATTTATATGTAAAGAAAAAAATTAGGCCAAAATGCAAATTACACCCTTTAAGTTTGAATGAAATTCATTTTTGTTTTTTGGCTTTACTTTTGTTCAATTAAGTTCTCTACGTTTTAAATTTATTCAATTCATGCCTTTTGAGAAATTATGTTTAAAAAATTGCAGTACGCAATTAACTAATAAAAAAATTGTCACATAAAAAATCAATAAAATATTTTTATTAATTTTATAGAATTTTTTCATGTAAGAAAAATGTTTTTTTTTAAAAGGTAAATTTTTAACGAAATTGGACGGAATGCTTGAATAAAAATAAATTTGAAATTTTGAAGATTTAATTGAACGAAAATAAAGTAAAATGACTTAAATAAATTTTTTATTCACACGTAAAATGTGTAATTTGCATTTTAGCCAAATATGTTATGTCCCAAGTAGTGGCAACGCCACATTGTATCCAGGGGTTCACTAAACCCTCTGGCTTGGAAAATAAAAAATTTACATATAATATTTTTAAAAAGTTTTGTTTTGACTACCCTGAAATAACAAACCAATTCAACACCAACCTCTATCTTAGCCTTTTTAAACAAAAGAAAAAAAAAAATCCAACAGCTAACCAATTTGATCTAAAATCTGGAAAAAAGAAAATAACAAGCCCAACAACAAAAATTATTATTATTATTATTTGAGCAACAAGACTGATAGATTTCATTAAACAAAAAATTAGCTAGGATCGGCTAAGAGTACATTTTTGATCTTAAAACTCAGAAAAAAAGACAATTAAGTATGTAATAAAAAGTTTCAAAAAAAAAAAAAAAAAGTATGTAGTAAAATGTAAGCACTAAAAAACAAATAAATATAAAAGACAATTTTGCCCATGAGAGTGAATTTACAAGGCAAAAAGGTAAGGGTGGAATTGATAAGTGATCTATGCCGGCGCCGTCAACAACCAGAGACAGTTTGCCATATATATACTGTGGGAATGCCCTTTTGCAAGAAACAGGTCCGGGGAAGAATGCAAAAATGTTCGAATGCACCACAAGAGCACCTCCTTTTGTTTCGGTTTATGATGGAGAAACAATGGGAAGTCAATATTGCATGGGCCATTTGGAATGCACGTAATGCATATCAGCGGTTAGTTGCGGCACAAGGACAATCCTAGGTGTCCTTCTATTGTCTGTCCCTCGGCTTATAGTCCTTTGGTCTGGTTGAAGTCTATTACTAATTTGTATTTCTGGTCTGGAAGTTAATTTTATCTTCAGGCCTACCAGTGTCTACTATTCTTATAATTCAATACAAATTTCTACCTTTTATCTCAAAAAATAAAATAAAATAAAATAAGAAAAACAAAAAAAAGGCTGAGGTAGTGGAAGAGGGGCGTGGGATATAATAGAGTGAAGACAATTTTTTTTTTAATGATAGTATTGTTATGTTGAATTTTTAATAGAGGAATACAAAAGACACAACAAAATTCTTCTTAATGAATTACTGCGACCAATAAGTTTTCTAAATTGAGTTGATATGTTCAATAAAATAATAGAAAAGAGTAAAGAAAAAAGGTAATAAATAGTAAATTAAAGTATTCTGAGTAATAATAATTAAAGTTCACCTAACATTATTTAATCCAATCAACAATAATTAATAATTTCTCAAAGTTTAATTTACAGTGTAGGAGTTATATATGTTTTTTTTCCTCTTTTGACTTTAATTTGGCGAAGGAGTTTCTTCACAAATTTATTGTATGTTTAATATTCGAAGGTTTGTATTTGTATTTTAAGAAATCAAAATGAGGGCCTAAAAACTAATAGAATTATTAATTTTACATCCACAATTTCTCATTTACTAAATGTTGTGTTTAACTAACTTTCAATACAATTTTCTTTTCCAAATGATAGGATATTTAAGAATATGTTACAAATACCAAGGTGACAAATCAAAATGCTCACTGTTTCACAAAGTGACAAATCATAATGATATAATAAATAAAATTTTTGTTATTGAAGAATATTGTGAGAATCACAATCCAGGGAAACTGCTTCTAAATTATCCTCTTTCATGGACGAAGAGAAAAAATCTCACGATTGTGAATCTCAAGGTAGGTATTCTACTATTGATATTGATTCCCCCTAATCTAAGGTTCTTACAATGAAATCATCACTTAATTAATTTACATTAAAGGAATTAAAAATTCATCGATGGATAATAAAATTATATTTATTGTTTGAAAGAAAATGATTACAAGGCCTTGATCTGATATATATGCAATCTAAAGGGGGAAACTATTTTATTTCCTAGCTACATCTTAGAATGAATTTAAAAGGAAAATTCCATTGGAAAATACTAAACTATGCCCCAAAGACTAAGTTCTAGGGCTAAGGTACCATGTGAGAAAGTGTTTAAAATGAATTTAAAAAGAAAATTACAACGGTGAGACTGTTTGTTTTAGTTTTGGCAAATTCCAAGACTTGTAATATTGATTGAGTTTGTATTGAATAATCATTAGTTCAAAATTTTTGATCAATTCTTGATTGTGCTTGAATCATTCTCAATTGACTCTTGATCGATTAGAATCAGAGACCTATTTTGTGCGAAATTGGGGTGGAAATTTAAACCTGCCCCGTTGGTACCCACCTCACCTGCCCATAATGGACATGTTTTACCCACTTCATATATGGAATGGGGTGGGGATAGGGGTTAATATTTTCCCTGTACCTACGCCCACCATGTTTATTTTTAAACAATTAAAACAATTTTCTTATAGATTTTTTATATGGGATGTGTGCGTGTGTGAGAGAGTGATTTTTTAAATTTAAATTTATGATTCTTTGACGTTGTATTATTGAATTTATATTTTTATGTTATAAGATTTAAATTGTTTATATATATATATATTTTTTTTTTTTTGAGGTAAGAATTGTTTATATTTTTTAATTGTTGTATTGTTATGTTTGAATTATTTTTGTATTTCTTAATACTTGAATTATTGTATTGTTATGTTTTGAGATGGTTTTGTAATGTTAGAATTAGTTTTCTTTTTAATTTTTTTATGAGTTTACTCTAATGTAATCAAAATAAACTTTTAATAAATTATATATATATATATTTATATCTATATATATATATAAATTGAGTATGGTGAGATGGGTACCCACGGGTATCCACTAGAACAGGGCGGGGCCGGGGAAAGAAAACCTGCTCCAAAGAGAGAATGGGGTGGGAGCAGTGAACAGGAAACCGGCCCTATTGCCATTGGGCAACACAAAATTAATTTGGATTGAATTTTGGAGCTTTATTGAAACGCTACTGATAAAACCTATATAAATCCTCATAAACATGGTTTTTCAAAGGTTGAGAGAGATAAAATTTTAAAGCAAACAGAAAGGAAAAATATAGTCTCCATCCTGGTGAACTTACGTGTATAGAAAGTCATATTCCTTCAGATGTGTAACGAATGGTGATCAAGAAACTGAAACCATAGACCCAGTGTGTCACTATGGTAAATCAAATCTTAAAGTGGTTCTTAGAGTTGGTCAAAAATTCTAATTGTGAACTGAACACGGATGCATAATTCGTGAAGACACTCATATATGGACAAGTTTTGAAGTTTTGGAGCTTTGATATGACGGATTATTTTGTTAGGGTACCTTACCCTTTGTATTGGTTTTTCCTTTGGTGGAAGGGTTTTTCATTCGTTTTCTGCTTTGTCAGCATATCATGTGTTTATTGCTTTATTTGTTTATTGTTTATGACTTGGTAATCGCTGATTGCATTATGCTAATTTTTATAACTTAATTGTTCAATCAGCATAATTGATAATAAATAAATTAAGATAATAATCCGCTGTATATTTTATACGCGGTCTACACCATCCTTTCATCGATGATAAATTTGTATGATAAAGATAGATATTGACTTAATTAATTAACATATTTCTTTTTGGATAAAAAATTGAGTAATACTACAATCACAAATTATTTCATAACAATTTTACAAACTGTCCTTGTAGACAATTTTTTATTGTAAAAAAGTTGTAAATAGTATAAGTTTGTCGCATTACTCTAAAAAGTTAGCATCCTGTGAACTTTATTTATTATTAGGAACCCATTTTTGGGTCTTAATTCATAATATTCAAGGGGCCACATTGTGTTTTTAGTAAAACAAAGATATTTTATTTTTGTTTCGAATTTTTTGTAGCGGTTTCTGCTTGTCCCACAATTCTTCCCAACTGGTACCAATATGACTACAATTCTGGTATCATTATGACTCCAATTTGGCACCAATGACTTGTTGGCTTGGAGTTGAAGAAATTTTTTCCAAATTCTAATTCTACTAGGTCACACACAACACAGCTATATATATCCTAGAAGGCAAAAGGTCAAAGCGTCAAACCTTGTTTCTCTCTCTCACAAACACAGCAGAGAGAGCGAAGCCGAGACCCCACCAGTTTTCTTTGATCTTCAACTTTGAACAGGTATATTCTCAGACCTCCCTTTTTCTTTATTACTCACAAACCTTGTGTCGTACTAAACTTGAAGCAATTGGGTTTTGTTCTCTGCAATGTTTTTCTTGCGATCTTGCTTCATTGTATAAAAAGATTTCAATTGATTTCACTAGGGTTTCCTTCCATTCATACCTTTGTAGTATAAAGACCTTGACGAATTAGCTAGCATCTTGTTGAATATATAGTAAATCAAAGATATGTTATTTTTGTTTCTAATTTTGTGCGGCTCCAAATTGGCCCTAGGTAGCTTATCTTTAAAAGATATGTTATGTTAATTATACAATGCCTTGTTCAATATATATATATATATATATATATATATATATATATATATATATATA
>JARYZH020001658.1:0-24424 GCA_030021035.2 Notholithocarpus densiflorus | reverse complement strand
CCAAAGGCTAAGAGAAGGATAAACACAAAACAATAGAGTTGGGCTATAATCATTTGACTCATTTTTCTAGTGCTCAAAAAAGATATTTGGTAACACTTGGAATGCATTGCCCTTCTTATTTATAACTAGAGATTGTCAGCTGTACATTTACAAAACATGTTCAAATATTAAATGATTGGTAGGCATAATGAATGCACATTAACTTTAGATTAGGAAAATTGCACTGGCCTCCTCTGAGCTTTACTAAAATTATACTAACATCTCCCTTCTTTCAAATTGCACCCAAACCTCTATAGCTTTTCCAAAAAAATTTGTGCACTCACCTGCCTATAATGTTAAAACGTTAAATGTGATATAAAAAAATTAAATATTTTGTACATTTTTATTTTACCTTTCATTGTCAAAGGATATGGTTTATACAATTTCCTCCAGACTACCTTATGCCTCTGCCTATTATTAGCTTTTCTAAACATAAAATTAAAAGGAAAATTGTTAACTCAATGAAATATACGAATGCTTCTTGCAATTTTGTGGGCTGCTTCTATTCAGAATTTCAAACTTAAATTCACTAATCAAGGAAAAATAGTGCACCATAAAGTTTTTGATAATATTCCTATGAATAATGTTATTTTTCATGGGAAATCTTATATTTATTTGTTGGGATATATTGAATTTTGCAATATTAATACATTTTTATATTTTGGTTTGTTTTTTAATTTTGATTAAAAAAATTTCTTTATGTTTTTAAACCCATATATGGATAAGAAAATGGGATTTTCATTTGTAAAGGAGGATAAATGTATAAATACAAACAAAAAAATTCAAAATTATATTTAAAATTCCTTTAATTGATTAAACAGTTTTAAGTTGCAAGAAATGTGATTGAAGTTTATTTTTAAAAGCAGGGGTTTTTTAAAATTAGAAATACACCGGAGGCCACTGTAATTTTAGTTAACATCAATGGCAAACAATTTAATTTTTTCAGTTTTTATTTTTGGCATTGATTAACAATTGTCTTAACAAATGTTTTTTGTAATATCCTACATTAAATATAGGTGCATAGTAAATGTCTTAATAACACATTAAGTGTATTTCTAAATTAAATTTTCAATATTTGTATACTAAATTTATTGCCATATATCAATCAAAACAATTATTGCAATAAATACGCTTGTTTAATATTTGCACCAATTAATTTGTCTTACATTAATAAATACACAAAGTTAAATTGTCATATTTTAGTTGTTCAATGTCTAGCATGAAACTTGATTGTTTTATAAAAAATGATTTGTCATAATTAATTTTTTATATTTATAAATATGAGTAGTTAATTGTCTAGCATTAAATGTACTTCCTTGTTAAATGTCTTAGCACTAAGTAAATATACCCAGCAATAAATTACTCCTAGTCTATTAATAAATATGTTTGCTTAATCAATAATACAATGACTACTTTTTTATTAAGATTTATAGAGGTAGTCAGGAGTTAATTTGAGATAATTGTAGAGTTTCAAAAACTAAAAATTCTTTGGCTTTTTAGGGGGAAGATTATCGTGGTTGACAAAAAGGAATAACAATCACCTAATAGCTCTCTCTCAAGATCTCTCTCAAATACTCAAATGTTAAATGTGCTTTATTCCTCCAGTTATATAGTGGGAAACGTTGGGAATTTTTTGCACTAAAATCCAATTTATATGACATTATCTAACAAATAAAAGTTTTATCTTTTATCAGAATTATATGAACATTACACATTATGCGTATACCATGAGATCCATCTTATTTTATTTAGGTTTGGGGATGAGATTTGCATACAGAATATCTAAGGCCATGTTTGGTTTCACTAAAAACATAACATTTTTTCGGAAAGAAATTGACTTGAGGAAGTGTTTTTTGACAAATATAACTCTTTTTGGACTAAATAAATATATTTTTGGAAAATAAAGACCACAGAAACCATAGGGCATGCGTATGCATACACGCGTATGCACGCGCATGCTCAAGCTCTGCGTGCGCATACTTCATGCATGCGTACACATACACGGGGCATGCGTGCACATGCTAGGGTTCCAGAAACCAAAAAGGAATGGTTTTCCACATTAAAAACTTGGTTTGGAACGAATCCCACATCGTCTGGGAGATGCCCCAAACCCCTATTTTCGACTATATAAAGCTTGAAAAGGTAGATTTTCAAAGGAGGACGATTTCTGAAGGAAAACACACATGATTCACTAGAATAGTGAATCAAAGAGGGAGTTTTTCATAAAACACCCTTAAGTCAATATTTTTCTAATTGAGACCTTTTATGGTCTTGATCTTCGAGTTTCAAAGGTTTACTAACTAATTTTGGTTTGGTTGTGACTAGATTGACTGAGGGGAACGGTCAAAATCAAGCTCTAAAGAGTTCTTGTGTTGTGGTAAAGGTTCTATCTTCGGCTCTTCACTTTTTCTTAGTTTTCTTTGATTCCTTTGTTTGTTCATATGTTTTACGGCTTTGATATATCAGTTTAGATTCGATTTTCGTTTTGTTTTATGTCTAAAGTATGTTAGGTTGCTAGATTAAAGCTTTGGTGTTTTTGGTCTGCAAGTTTCTGGGTTTAGGGTTTATAGCGTGTATGCGTGCACATGCTTACTGCATGTGAACGCATATTTGAAGTATGTGTATGCATACAACTAGGCTGTGCACGCATGCCCTATGTATGCGCAGGCATACTCTTTCTAGAAACCCTAATCCATGTATGCTTTTTCTGTTTTCCTTTTTTTATTTATGCAACATGCCTCTGTTTGAGTTGTTTTTCACATCTATAAGTCTCTAGTTCTCTGTTTTGTTTTGTGTTGTTTATTTTGTCTCTATGATGCTAGTTAGGGTTTGTGTTGTTTGTTTACTATGAATATGCATGAGTATGAACATGTATTGATGCATAGGTGCTATGATGCGGTGAGGTAAGTGAGGTAAGTCATGCATTCACATGAACATGCATTTGATGATGACATTGCCATATGGATAGATATGAACATGCTTGTTTGAATGTTATGCGTTTTGATGTTTAGATCACTCTAATATATTGATTCTGCCATAACATGTTTCTGCGTTGGGATGTTGCTGCCCTTATAAATATATGTTTAATGCCATGATAGATGAATGATTAGACTTAGGGATGAATATGCCATGCTTGCTTGCTTTAGATATATGCTAGGGTGTGTGTGAGTTAGGATAACAATGTTGAGTATGCCTTTAATGGGATTAAGACGTGAAACACAATGAGTGGAAGCCGACCCATGAGTCGGGTGAGGTTGGGTGCCTAACACCTTCCCATCCCCAAACCTAAACTCTGAACGCGTGCTCTAGTAGTAGATTAATCCTTCCATGAAGGGCGCTAATTGTGGACGCAAGGGCGGGGGTCAAAATGGAGTCGCCATCTAGTTTTTGCAATGGTTTAGGAACCATATATTTAGTGTCCTTTCGAGGAAGGACCTTTTGATCTTACTACCAGAGATATGGGTTTGGAATTAAGGTACAGTCTAGGGAAGGTGTTAGGCACCCAAAACTGCCAAACCCTAAGGTTGGCTTCCTATCACTGTGTCTTATGTCTTAACCTTAAAGGCACACTCAATACTTGTATCTAACTCACACACATGGTAACATACATCTAGCAATCAATATGGCATCAAACATCCCTAACCATACATCTATCATGCTTGCAAACAAAGCCTACCATACATTTAATCATGGCACAACATCTCATCATAGACCCTAGTATTCATCTAGCATGGCATCTCCTAACATACATCTAGCATGCTTCATCACAAGTTATATCACATCATAACATACCTTAACATACATCTCATCACATCATCCCAGCATTCATCTAGCATGGCATCATATCATATTCAAGGTAGCAACATGTATAATCAAATCAAGGCAGAAGCATAAGCATAAGAAAAGATCAAGCAAACATGTGATTAAGCATAACTCATCCAAACAAGCATATTTATCTCTAACACCAAAACAAGATCATATCACAAATGCATAAACATTTCAAATGCATGACTTACCCTACACTTATCTTGCAGCAACTCAGCACCTATGGCATCATGCATGAGCATATGAATGAATGATCATGTCATCAAAACAATAAAAACACAAAATAAACCCTAATTCTATCATGTGATAGCAAACAAGCAATTAAACATACGAAACAGAGACTTTAAAAGAATAAAAACATGAAAAAAGAAGCTAAACAAACAAACATGTGAAAATAGAAGCAAAACAATCAACAACCAAAAATTAGGGTTTCTGGGCAATGGCTTGCGCACACAAGAACAAGCCTGCGTATGCATAATCAAGCTCACATATGCGGGCAAGATTAAGTGTACGCAGATTCTTGCCTAAAAACCCTAAAAACACCAAAAAAAGGGCAGAACCTCAAAACGGGAATTCTAACAACCTAACATGCATTTTAAACATACAAACATATAAGCCTAAACTAGATGAACATGTTAAAGCATATTATAACAAAGAAACAAGACAAACAGAAAGATTTAAAGGCAGAAAAAGAAAGAAAGGAAAAAGAAAAGTTTAGACTAGATACCTCAAAGAAAAGCTCTCCAAGCTTGATTTTTTACCGTTCCCTTCAGTCAAATCTATTTAAAATTCAATAAAAAAAGTGATTAGTAAAGATTAAACTCCAAGATTAAGGCCAGAAAAGGCCCTAATCAAAAGAAAATTGACTTGAGGGTGTTTTGTGAAAAACTCCATTTTGATTCACTATTTCTAGTGAATCTTAGTCTTTTGCCGTGGGATTTCTGTGTGTTTTGAAAATATACCATGTAAGGCTTTTTATAGTGTGAAAAAAAAGGTTTGGAACGATCCCCAAACAATGTGGGATTCGTTCCAAACCTCAACATAAATGCAAAAAACTTGCCTTGTATAACTTTCTGGAAATTGCTATACGTGCGCAAGATCAAGCCTGTGTACGCATGCAAAAAGCCGCGTATGTAGGCTGATTCACACTTATGCATAGCAAGGGTTTCCTTTGGCCTTATTTTTCAAAAACTGATATATTTGCTCATTAAATGTTATATTTTTCATTTTAACACTTCTTAAGTCAATTTAAACTTCTGATTGGGCCCTAAACCAACCTTGGGGTCTTAGGATTCAGCATCATTGGGGAACGGGAGCCCTAGTCATAAGGGGTACAAAATGTGGTGTCTATAGATTCTCTTCTTTTGATTCGTGAGCTTTGCTAATGGAATCAAACGAATAAGAGACAAAACATTTTTGTTTCGGCGTGCGGCTCGGGCCCAACCTATGCACATGACACACTTCAGGCACACATAGGGCGGGGTGCAACTCCGAAGAATTGTGTGGGATTTCGTACATCCGAATTCCCACCTTTGTTGCTCAAGAAATGAGCAACGATAGGTTTGCTATTCCAGAACCTGTTTTGCCAATTGCAAGCAAAAGGCGAGTGACTCACTATCCTAGAGTCACTAAAAAGAAAAACAAATGAGCTCTTACAAGCTCAAACAATCAAACAAGGGTGGTCTTACAAGCTCAAACAATCAAACAAGGTGCTCTTACGAGCTTAAAAGGATATATCTCTGCGGTGTCCATCTGGGGCTCTTACCTCAAACTTCTCCAAGTGGTACTTGTCTTCTATCTACATCTTTACCTGTTTAGTGAGGCTCTTGCCTCAGGTTGAACTTGATAGGCCAAGAATGTATTGACCCCTTTGGCAAATTAATTAATTAATTACCCAAGTGAATTAATTAAGTCAATTTAACATGCAATAGCGTGGTAGCACAAACAAATTACCAACTAAGTTAAATGCAGCGGAAAATAAATTTGACATAGGTGATTTGTTTACGAATGGGGAAAACCACCGAGACAAAACCCCACCGGGTGAATTTAAAGTCACCACTCCTGAGAATCCACTATTATCAAAACAAGCAATTACAAGTAAAGGGAATCCTAGTACCTAATACCAACCAATAGTTGAACCCTTATCCCAATACCCAATTGGACTTGTATTGTAGCGGCAATCTCTCCTTTCAATGCACGAATCCCAGTACGTGACTAACCAATGATGCACGGATCCCAGTACGTGACTAACATACCAACTTGAGGAAGATGTTGGTTGCAAAGTTCTTCAGTTCATCAACGATGAAGATCAAGAAGCTCCTTGGTCACAAAACACTTGGCATAAAGACATAGTAGCTTCTACAGAGAGAAAGATGAACTAGGGCAATTTTTGTCTCCGGTCACAATATACATGTAACAACAAGTGCAACAACCTTTGCATCAAGTGTGATGGCCCTTAAAATAATCCTTATATATGTCTAGGGTTGTGAGAAAAGAACCCCTACACAAATACTCAAGAATATGCGTGTAATCAAATCTGGAATTTCTAATTTCATAATTCTCGACAGATACAGCTTCTGTCGAGCTTCAACATTAAACCTCGATAGAAAGGATTCTGTCGAGACATCTGTCGAGCTTTAAAGAATAGCACTTCTTCACTTGTTTCTTGGTCAGACTTGCTTGGCTTCAATACTAAACTTGAATACTTGTTTCTTGAAGTACTAAATCCATCCTAGATCTACCCAAGTACAAGTAAAGTGCGTTTTGTCAAAGGATTAGCCAATTACATCAAATATGTCCCTAACAATCTCCCCCTTTGGCAATCTGTGACAAAACCATAACAAACAAATGAATCATGAGCGAAGTCTTAAATCACTAAACTCATAATCACTTGTTGAATTACAAAACAAATCTAACCCTAACATAAACTCTTGAAAAACTTTGCAAGAAGAGAGTTCATGGCATGGTAGACTTTCACAACCTGTCTTTCTGAAACACTTAAACAAAACTCATCAAAGCATCTTATGTGATACAAAAATAAAGGATTGCATACATAAAGAAACATGTGTATAAAGAGAGAAAAGAAACAACACATGGAGAGATAGGTGAAGAAAAACATACATCATCATATATAAATCAAAAGATGAGTACAATGTATGTCAATAGATGGTTACAAGACCAGTATACATAAGGCTAAAGTAAAAGAAAGAAAAGAAAATATATAAGAACCTCACTACATCCCTCAAGATCTATAAACACTCCCCCTAACAAAAATGTCCTATACTAACTCTCCCTCTAAGTACAAGACTACTCTCATCCCAAAACTACTCCCCTTTTTTGTCACAAATGACAAAGGGTAAGTCAGCGAGAGGTCGTCATCTCATCATCACTGGAAGAGCTAGCATCCTCATCATCACCATCATCACTATCCTCACCATCCTCATCTGCCGAAGCCTTTGGAGAAAGAGAGGGAGAAGCGGCGAAACCACTAAGGCAAGCCTGTCATCATGCTATACAACCGACATGGGTGTTCACCTGACACAACTCATCAATGAGAGTGTCAAGATGAGCATCCATGCGCTAAAACTGCGCCATGATAGCCTCTAGGGTCACATCACCAGTCGAGGAAGAAGGAGTAAAGGTGGAAGGAACAGTAGGAGCTGCAGGACCAGTAGACTTGCTCTATCGAATAGAACTGGCGTTGATGGCACCCATGGTGGTGTAGTAAGGAGAATCAGGAATGGGGATGGAAAAATGGCAAAGGATCCACGTGATAGCCGAAGGAAAGGTAAGCTTATCACGGGTTGTCGTATCCTGATAGACATCGATGATAGAAGTGATGAAGTGAGAGGGGAAGTCTATAGAAAGATCCTCTAAGAGGGATAAAAGAAAACGAGCATGAGGCTCTGTGATAGAGTTATAGTGAGACAGTGGAGTAAGAGTAAATGTCATCACCATGTCTCGGACCTTTTGCAAAGCCCGAGCATGGGGTGTTTTGCTTCCTACCCCATGAGGAAGGCATCTCATAAAAATGAGACAGAAGCTTGTCTTTAGACACAGTCTAAAGATGATCACAGCCAGGGTAGTCAGGATGCGCTACCCGCGGAACATGTAGTACCTCGGATATAAGATCCAGGGTAACTACGATACGTGTACCTCGAAATGTCGTGGCAAACCGAGGTACAGAGGTATCGATACCATGTATATTGGAGTAAAACTTATGTATAAACACGATGGGAAACCTCAAGGGACTCTCAAGTAGAGATTCCCAGCCCATAGTTCGAATGACAACGGGGAAAGGAGTGTCAGAAAAGTCCGACAAAATAACATGACGCTCCGGATGAACACCACGTTTCTGAAAGTTCTCCAAGAAGTCCTTTCGAGCCTTCTCATCATGGAACCGAACATGAGGAAGGGGAATGGGATCAGAAGAAGAAGAAGAACCGAAACCTTGAAGAGGATTCCAACCCGGAGTGGATTTACGCACTTTGGGTGCCATACGCAGTCTATCCGAGAGAGAGAGAGAGAGAGAGAGAGAGAGAACAACATCACAACCAGAAAACAAGAATAGAAAAGAAAAGAAAAGACGTATGCATAAAAAATGCATGAACATGTGACGTGCAAAATTTAAATTGCATCATGGGTAAAACCCAATCCAAACCTATCAGCACACATTCCAATAATCAAACACACATCTAAATGCATGAAACATTGTTAAAATGCAGTAAGAACGCAATGCATGAACATATAACATCAAATCAAAAACACCCAACCCAACAATTTTACAAAAATCTCAAAAACCCCAAAAATTTTCAAAAACCCCAAAACCTAGGTGTAAAATGCATGAATGCATGAAAAATGAGGGTTTTAGGAAGCTTACCAAGTGATCTGATCTTGATATAGGCTGAAAATGCAGTGGGTAGAGAGATTTGAGTGAGAAAAAAGTGTATGGAGGGAGAGAAAGAAATTTTCTGTCGAGAGAGAGAAGAAGAAATGAAATTTATTCGCGCTCAGACCTTAAATAGAAATCGCAACTCGATAGATCGAGATATCTGTCGAGATCTATCGAGCACTAAATTTGGACAGTAATGAATCTGTCGAGGTGCTATTAAGGATCTGTCGACGGCAAAAACACCTCGATGGATCGAGAAGCTGTCGAGAATCTATCGACCAGATAGAAAGTTGCTCGATGGATCGAAGTAGTTGTCGAGCATCTATTGAGAAGAAATCCAGAAACCTCGATGGATCGAGATTGCAATAAGATCTATCGAGAAAAGAAGAAAGAGGGGCTCGATAGAAGAGAATCTGTCGAGGATCTGTCGAGAAGCTATCGAGCTTAAAGAAAAGGAGTTTTTCAAAGAAGGGAAAAACATAAAGAGATGAATGCAACAAGCAAGCTACTCAAACATAGATCCAATCAACATGTTAAGCTCTCAAAACATCTCTCAACAAATATGCAAAGCATTCAAGATCCAGAACACACACACACACTAAACAAGTCTAACCAATTTTATATTTCAAAAACAAGTTAAGACAGTTTAGTGAGCATATATTAACACATGTATTCCTTATGATGGCCAAATCACATTGTACCTACACATGTATCAAAAGTAGCAAAGAATTTGCGTGTTGTGTGTGAAAAACATAGCAAGAGTGCATAAGTGTCTCATATTATGACAATTCAAAATATGAGAAAATCAAATACACTTACACATAATCATAACTGCTTGATGGGGACTATCACCTTCGAGGTACATCCTATAACTCCCACATCTCCTAGAAACATGCTTGCAACCATATTTAAAAGCATTTTGATTCTTTTTGCTTTTGATTTTCTTTGCATATTTTTCTTTTTGAGCATAGCATGCATGGGCATATAAGAGAGAGAAAATAAATATCCAATTATGTATGCTTAAACATCACAATTTTGCTATGCTAAAGCATATAGATGTTATATATGATTGACGGACTTTAGTGGTGAGATAGTTATTTATGCCTTTCTCTTAGGATTTTCTAGTCCTTCTCGTCAAAAAGAGTGATATGAGTGTTAAGTATAAGAGATTACTTAATTGTACTCATCACAAACATGAGCCACAAAGCTCACTTGCTTAGTTGTGCATTGAAATGCTCATCTAAGCTACAAGAGATACAAAATTTAGAAAACTTTGTTTCAATGGCCATCCAAGGTACACAAGTACCAATATACACAAACACACACTATTTTTGTACTTTTCTTATTTTTTATTTTTATTTTTTATGAAAAGCAAAATAAACAAAAACTGAAAAGAAACATACAAAGTATAAAACTAGATGCAAATGCATGAGGAAGGAGGAGAAAGAGGAGAGATCACTCCATGGAGATTACACCAATGTTTTGGCGTAGGAATTCAAATCGTTTGCTATCAAGAGGCTTAGTTAACAAATTGGCCTTCTGATCATCAGTATGGATGAACTCAAGAGTGAGTGTGCCATCTTTGACGAGCTCCCGAATGAAGTGGTGTCGTATCTCTATATGTTTTGTTTGAGAATGTTGAACAAGATTTTTAGAGATATTAATGGCATTGGTATTGTCACAATAAATGGTAAGATGTTCTTGACGAATACCATAATCAAGGAGGAGTTTTTGCATCCACAGAAGTTGGGTGCAACAGCTACCGACAGCAATGTATTCAACCTCGGCAGTGGATAATGAGATTGAATTCTGCTTCTTACTCATCCAGGAGACAAGATTATTACCCACATAAAAACAACCCCCCAAAGTACTTTTTTTATCATCAGCATTCCCAGCCTAGTCTGCATCAGAATACCCAGTTAAGACATCATTGGTGTCCTTGCTATACCACACTCCAAAATCAGCAGTAGATTTGACATATTTTATGATTCTTTTTAAGGCAATCATATGAAACTCTTTAGGGTTTTCCTGATATCTAACACACACTCCTATACTGTAACTAATGTCAGGTCTACTAGCAGTAAGGTAAAGAAGACTACCTATCATGCTTCTATATAAAGAAGAATCAACACTTTTGCCTAACAAGTCAACAGTGAGTTTAACATTAGGGCTCATGGGGGTTCTAATAAGACTAGCAGAATCCAAACCAAATTTTCTCACCAGATTTTTGGCATATTTAGATTGAGATATGAATATACCTGATTCTTGCTGACGAATCGGCAATCCAAGGAAGTAATTCAACTCTCCAATCATGCTCATCTCGAACTTGGCTTGCATAAGCTTCGAAAAGTCATGAGCAAGTTCATCCTTTGTAGATCCGAAGATGATATCATCAACATAGACTTAAGCAACTATCAACTCACCATTCTCCCTTTTAATAAAAAGAGTTTGATTAGCTTGTCCTCTTGTGAAACCATATGAGACCAGGTATTGTGTAAGCTGGTCATACAAGCTCTAGGTGCTTGCTTTAGTCCATAGAGAGCCTTCTTGAGGTACAACACAAGATCCGGAAAGTGTGGATCAATGAATCCTTTAGGATGAGCAACATAGACATCTTCTTTAAGAAACCCGTTCAAGAATGCAGTCTTCACATCCATTTGGTAAAGCTTAAACTTCAAGTGCAAGCCAGGGCTAGGAGAACCCAAATGGATTCCATGCGAGCTACTAGAGCAAATGTTTCATCAAAATCTACTCCTTCCACTTAAGAGTATCCTTGGGCCACCAAACAAGCCTTGTTGCGAATCACATTTCCCTCATCATCAGTTTTATTGCGAAATATCCACTTTGTGCCAATGATGTGCTTTCCTTCCGGTCTAGGTACTAGGGTCCAGACATCATTCCTTTGAAACTGGAGCAGTTCATCATGCATGGCCTTAACCCAGCTTTCATCCTAGAGAGCATCCTCAACCTTGGTGGGTTCAACCTACGACAAATAGCAAGAATAAGACACAAAGTTAGCAACACATTTATCAACTGTACGCTTTCTTAGTGTAAGTTCATTCATATTTCCCACAATAACTTCAAGAGGGTGATTTAGCTTGATCCTTGAGGAAGGTCTTTTCTCTTCATGAGATTCGGACTCAGGTGATGTAAGAATATCTGCTGAGACTTCTACAACAATTGGAGTACTTGGAGAAATGGGCTCTTGATCAACTTCTTCTTGAACAACCTTAGGCTCTGAAGGAAGAATTTCCTTAGGTATTTCCTCACTACTTTTCACAGAACCAGAATCTGAAGCTTCATCAATAACAACATTAACGGTTTCCATCACCTTCTTGGTTCTTTTGTTGTACAAGCTTTGCTTGTGGAGGAGTATCCCAAAAATATTCCTTCATCGCTTCGAGAGTCAAACTTTCCCACATTCTCTCTATCTTTAAGGATGAAACAAGTACTTTAAAAGATTCTGAAATACTTCACATTCAACCTTCTTCCTTTCCACAATTCATAGGGAGTCTTCTTTGTACCAGGTCTAAAATATACCCTGTTAACCCTATGACATTCGGTGTTAACTGCTTCTCCCCATAAATTTCTAGCCACATCTTTATTGTGTAACATGGCTCTAGCCATCTCTTGAATGACTCTGTTCTTTCTTTCTACTACACCATTTTGCTGAGGAGTAATAGGAGCAGAGAATTCTTGAGATATACCAGATCTAGTGCAAAAAGATTCCATGTATGAGTTCTCAAATTCTTTACCATGATCACTTCGAATTCGATCAATCTTCATGTTCTTCTTATTTTGCAGTCTTGTACACAAGACTTCAATGTGCTCAGGAGCATCTGACTTGGATCTTAGAAGAATGACCCAAGTGTACTTAGTGAAATCATCTACTACAACCATGATGTATCTCTTTCCTCCCAGAGATTTGGTTCTAGTTGGACCCATGAGATCCAAATGTAGTAGCTCCAAAGGTCTAGATGTAGCTGATGTCTGAGTGCCTGGATGTTTTGCTTTTGTCTATTTCCCAAGCTGACACGATCCACATACAACATTGAGCTTTGATATTCCCAACACTGATTCATGCTTAGATACAACGGACAGATGTTTGTATCTAGCATGTCCCATTCTTTGGTGCCATAAGTCTTCATTTGGTAAACGAATACTATTGCACACAATATCAGCATTAGGTACCAATCCATAGCAGTTATCCAGAGTGCGGACTCCGCTTATGAGTTTCTTTCCAAACTCATTCAAAACAAGACATTTCCCTTTTGAGAACAACACCATGAAGTCTTGATCACATATCTGAATTATGCTCAACAAGATCACTTTCAGGCCTTCTACATGTCTGGCAATCCAGGTAGAGAGATGGTTCCCTTCCCCTTTATTTGTGATTTACTCCCATCACCAAAAGTGACATTTCCACCTTTCTTAGACTCGAAAACCTTAAAGAGAGAACGGTCTCCAGTCATGTGTCTCGAGCATCCACTGTCAAGGTACCACAAACATGTGTCCATTACCTTAAATGCAAACTTCATCATAAAACACACTTCATGCTTGCTTGACAAATCAGTAGGAATGGTTTTCTCTCTCATCTGCCATTTGTGAATAAAACCTTTAAGTTTCACCCTTCTCAGACGAACTCCTTTGCACATCTTCATTTTGAGATAGTTTGGTTTCTTCCTTGTCACACTAAGACCTTTTTCAACAATCATCAAGATAGCTTTCAAATAACTTTTAGACTTACATTTTCTGAAACACTCAATCAAATAGAGATTAGAAAAGCAAGATGTATTTGAAATAAAAGATCTTTCATGCCGCTTATAGCCATGACAACAGGGGTAAATGGATCACACAACAAAGATTAAACCTAATCAGAGTGTGCCAACTTTGATACCACTTGATAGGCCAAGAATGTATTGACCCCTTTGGCAAATTAATTAATTAATTAACCAAGTCAATTATTTAAGTCAATTTAACATGCAATAGTGTGGTAGCACAAACAAATCACCAACTAAGTTAAATGCAGCGGAAAATAAATTTGACACAGGTGATTTGTTTACGAATGGGGAAAACCACCAAGGCAAAACCCCACCGGGTAAATTTAAGGTCACCACTCTCAAGAATCCACTATTATCAAAACAAGCGATTACAAGTAAAAGGAATCCCAATACCTAATACCAACCTACAATTGAATCCTTACCCCAATACCTAATTGGATTTGTATTGTAGCGGCAATCTCTCTTTTCAATGCACGAATCCCAGTACGTGACTAACATACCAACTTGAGGAAGATGTTGACTGTAAAGTTCTTCAGTTCATCAACGATGAAGATAAGGAAGCTCCTTGGTCACAAAACACTTGGCGTAAAGACACAATAGCTTCTACAGAGAGAAAGATAAACTAGGGCAATTTTTGTCTCTGGTCACAATATACATGTAACAACAAGTGCAACAACCTTTGCTTCAAGTGTGACGGCCCTTAAAATAATCCTTATATATGTCTAGGGTTGTAAGAAAAGAACCCCTACACAAATACTCAAGGATATGCGTGTAATCAGATCTGGAATTTCTGATTTCGTAATTCTCGACAGATGCAGCTTCTGTCGAGCTTCAACATTAAACCTCAATAGAAAGGATTCTGTCGAGACATCTGTCCAGATTTAAAGAACAGCACTTCTTCACCTATTTCTTGGTCAGACTTGTTTGGCTTCAATACTAAACTTGAACACTTGTTTCTTGAAGTACTAAACCCATCCTAGATCTACCCAAGTACAAGTAAAGTGCGTTTTGTCAAAGGATTAGCCAATTACATCAAATATATCCCTAACAGAACTTGGTCTCTACCTCTATCTCTACCTCTTCTACCACGCCTGTATGTTCAATTCTCGTAGGATATGTGCGTGAAATTTGTAGGTGTGCCTGCATGTTCAACTCTCGAAGGATATGTGCACAACTCTGACTTTTATAAGATTTGTGCCTGCATATTAAATTCTTGTAGGATATGTGCACAAAATCTGCATTCTAACTTTCTGACTTGTATGGGATTTCGTGCATGCATGTTCAATTCCCGTAGGATATGTGCACGAATTCTGTGTTCTGACTTTCTGACTTGTATGAGATATGTGCCTGCATGTTCAATTCTCGTAGGACATGTGCACAAGGTCTGTATTCTGACTAGTATGAGATTTGTGCCTGCATGTTCAATTCCCGTATGATATGTGCACAAGGTCTGTATTCTGACTTTCTAACTTGTATAAGATCTGTGCCTACATGTTTAACTCCCATAGGATATGTGAACAAAATCTGTGTTAGATGGGATTAGTGCCTGCTTATTCAATTCCTGGAGGATATATGCACCACTCTGACTTGTAGAAGATCTGTGCCTGCATGTTCAATTCTTGTAGGATATGTGCACAAGGTCTATACTTTGACTCTCTGACTTGCATGAGTTTTATGCCTGCATGTTCAACTCCCATAGGATATGTGCATAAAATCTATGTTACATGGGATCGGTGCTTGCATATTCAATTCCCGGAGGATATGTGCAGCATTCTAACTTTTACAAGATTTGTACCTGTATATACAATTCCCGAAGGATATGTGCACAAGATCTGCATTCTGACTTCCTTGACTATTTTTGGATGAAAGATCCACTGGGGATGCTAGAGGACTCACTAGGGAGTATGATTCTGTTGGAAAGTGATTTAGGTGGTGATTCTGACTTACCACAAAGTCTTAATGGTGTATGGCTCACTGAGGAAGAGGTAGCTTACTAGGGATTTTCTGACGGTATGCTGTTCACTAGGGAACTTCCCTCTACGGGGGAAATGGTTGTCTTCTTCTTTCTCATAAATTGCTGAGAATTGATGTTGACTCCACCCTCAAAGGGATTTTACCAAACTCTACTGGGAAAACTTTGTTTTGCAACTCTCGAGGGAGCTACTTCTGTGCCTTGGACATATGAGGGAGTCCGTCTATGATACTGGATTTACTTGAGATTTAGTTGATGATCTTGACTCACAGAGGAGTATTCATGATGATGTCTAGTCCACTGAGGGATGTTTGGTGCCTTTGATCCATTGGGGATATTTTTTATAATTACGATCCGCTGGGGAATGATCTTGAAGCTTTTGATCCACTGGGGATACTTTTGATGTATGTTAATCCATTGGGGATATTTTTGGCATTTTTGGATGTACTTTTGAACTTTCCTTTGCACTCCAACCTTCTGGGAACTCCATGGGGACTTTTGAATATATATATTTTTTTTTTTGGGCTAAACTACACGTAGTTTAGCAGGAGGCCTAAACTACGCATAGTTTAGCCATCAAGTGCGTTCCCGCCTCTTCATTTTTCTCCAACAATTACCAACCATCTCTTTTTCTTTTCATTCTCTTCATCTCCCTCACCTCGTCACATTCTCTAACTCTCCCTACAAAAACCTTCTACCTCTCTCTCATTTTCTTTAATCAGTCATCATCTGCATTCTTGTACATTAGTAACATTCAAATGAAACACTTGTGTCAAGAAGGCCCTGCTACCAGTGCTCTTATTATCCTCCCCATCTGCCTTGGCTAGTTTATGCTTACGACCTTGATGACTTTGCTCGGGAACGTCCTGTTGGGCACAACACAAATGTCATGGGCTACCCCTTTCTTGAAGGCACCCGGGCGGTGAGTTCTCTTTCATCCTTGTTCCCTTTTCCTTTCTATCCTTGCACCTGAATACTTGTTCCAACAACCTTTCCTTCAAAATTCAGCCTACTGTCTAGGACTATAAGGAGCTTATCTTGCTTGTGGGAAACCTCAAGCTAAAGTTGACTAAGTACTCTCGACAGCTATACAGAAGCGGGGTCGAAGAGGATGGTGGTGGTGGTGGTGGTGGTGATGGTAGTGATGATGTGGGAGGTTTAGAGTCGACTCCAAGCCATCAACAGAGGAAGAGGCGCTTCCAATGATCCTGCAGACAGACAGACAGACACAAACAGCATAGCATACTTTTTTCTTTTTTTGTTGCTTTTATTATTATTCTCTTTTTAGCACACATTCTTGCACTTTACATTTGGTTTGAGACATTGGGTTGTATTTTAAGAACACCTTTTACATTTATACTTTTATTTGGGATATGTACTTAAATTACAAACTTATGGGAACTTTATGCCATTCTGTTGTTCTTGGAAACTCTGTGCTTGAATTGTGCCTTGAGTAGTTTCTTTAGTCTCTCCCTTGTACCTTCCCATATCACCAAGTTATAATGCATGAATGTTTTTTTTCTCTCAATCCCAAATTTTTGCCTAGGCCCTCGACCTAGCGGGATTCCTCTAACTTTTGCATGGATTGCCTTTTGGTTTTCCACCCATTGAGGCTCTTTATATCATCTTTGATCTCCTTTTCATTTTTTCATTATTTTTTTTTCTCTCCTTTTTTTTTTCTTTTCCTTTCCCTCACATCTTCTCTCATTCTCTCTTTCCCCTTTTCCAAACATGGCCATATGAGAGGCTCCAATTGGTTTCATCCAACTTTAGGATATAAGAAATGACTTAGGGTTGTCATGAAGTGGGTTCACATAGCTGAGAAAGCTTATAAAAGTCCAATCAATTAAAAAAAAGAAAGACTAACCAACCACCTTGATATGCCCCAAATTTTACTTTTCTGCACTTTATGATTCTCATGTCTTTGCTTATGAATTTAATAGAGGATTGGAATGTCCCACATCCCCTATAGAAACACTTTATCATCTTTTAATTTAAGCAATGAGTGAACCACCCATTTATTATCTTTGCTTATTGTCATCATTTTTCTTCTTTTTTTCTTTTTCTTTTCTTTTTTTCCATGTCATGTAATTTTTGCCCATGACGTCCTTTAAGGAATTTTTGCCGTGCCTATGGTCTTTGCCCCTATCTTTTGCCCAGATCATCCTTTTGGGTTTTCAACCTAGCGAGGTTCTTTTGCCTAGGCCGCCCTTTTAGGTTTTCAACCTAGCAGGCCTTTTTCTTCTTTTTTTTCTTTTTATCAAATGTGGTTTCTTCGGATTCTATCCAAGTTGATTGGGTGAAGCATCTCTTCCCCCATCCAAATCTGTAATTCTAGTAGCACCTCCTGACATGATCTTCTTGATGATAAAAGGGCCAGACCATCTTGGCGTCATCTTTCCTCTCAGATCAAAAGTTTCATCTCTAAGCACTTTCAGAACCAAGTCCCCTTCTTTAAGGTTTCTAGGTCTCACCTTTTTGTTAAATGCTCTAGCAATCCTCTTTTGGTACCCTTGTGCATGGTATTGTGCCCTAGCTCTCTTCTCATCTATCAAAGCCAATTGCTCATATCTTTGTTTCACCCAATCTTATTCTAGAACTTTGGTTTCTGCTAGTATCCTTAAAGATTGTATCTCCACCTCAATAGGAAGTACCGCTTCACTACTGTAGACCAAAAAGTAGAGGGTTGCCCTAGTTGATGCGCAGATAGAAGTTCTGTAACCCCATAAGCTAAATGGGTGCTTCTCGGCCCAATCTTTGTTTGTCACTACCATCTTGGCTAGGATGTTCTTGATGTTTTTATTGGCTGCTTCTATGGCCCCATTGGTCTGTGGTCGATATGGTGAAGACTTGTGATGCTTAATGTTGTACAATTCCATGATTGTTTTAACCTCTCCCTCAAAGTGCGAACCATTATCGGAGATGATCTCTTGGGGTACCCCATACCGACAAATGATGTTATTTTCTATGAATCGAGCCACATGTTTGGCCTTTAGCACGGAGTAGGAGGCCGCTTCCACCCACTTGGTGAAGTAGTTAATTGCCACTAGGATGTATTTGTGTCCATTCGAGGCCTTAGGGGCTATCCTTCCAATCACATCTATGCCCCAGATTGAGAAATGAGATGGAGAAGGTCATGCTGTATAGTTCACTAGGTGGTACATGATTCAAGTTTGCATGTGTTTAGCAATTGTGGTAACTCTTCACAAAGTCTACACAATCAATCTCCATCATGTTCCAGTAGTACAATATCCTTAAGATCTTCTTGGCTAACATTCTCCCATTCATATGAGGACCACAAATCCCTTGATGAATTTCTTCTATAACTTTCTCGGCTTCTTCCTTCTTTAGACAACGAAGGTGCATACCATCATAGGATCTCCTATAGAGCTGACCTCCACATAAGATGTATTGCATTGCCATCATCCTAATCGAACGACGCTCTCTCTTGTCGGCATCATTCGAATATACCCCCAATTCCAAGAACTTCATGAAGTCAAAATACCACGGAACCCCTTCTTCTTCTATAATCAAGACTGAAGCTTCGGCCTTCTCTTTGTGTACCATCCCATAACTTTGTTCAATTTCTAAGGGCTGTGTCCATACTCCTTTGGGTATTTCAACCATGGAAGCTAAGGTAGCCAAAGCATCTGCAAACTGATTCTGAGCTCTAGGGATGATTGTGTACTCAATCTTGTCAAAAGTTTTGGTCAAATCCTCTAGATACTGCTGATAAGGTTTTAAGTGCTCCTCTTTTACTTTCCACAACCTTTGCGCTTGAGCTATTACTAAAGTCGAATCTCCAAAGACCTCGGCCTCTTTCACCCCTAATTCTCGAAGAGCTTCCATTCCGGCAATACAAGCCTCATATTTTGCAATATTATTGGTCGCCTCAAAGTTCAACTTAACTGCTAAAAGTTTGTGAGATCCTTCGAGAGTGATCAAGAGTACTTCTATCCCATTTCCATATTGGTTCCCAGCTCTATCGAAATACATCTTCCATGCCCCTAGCTTAACATCCAAAATACCCTCATCCAGAAAGTCTTCTTTACCATCCTCTCCTTCCACAGGGTTCTTGGCACAAAAATATGATACAATACTCCCTTTGATAGTTTTCCTTGCCACATACTTCAAATCGAATTCTGCTAGTAGGATCAACCATCTCAACAATCTTCCACTCAAAGCGGGCTTCTCAAACAAGTACTTCAATAGATCCATTCAGGCTACTACCCATATCTAGAAAGGTAGGATAATGTGTCTCGACTTTTGTGCAGCCCATACGAGAGAAAACCTCAATTTTTCTATAGGTGTGTACCTAGTCTCATAGTCATGGAATCTCTTGCTCAAATAGTACACGGCCCTCTCATTCTTATCATCGTCTTCTTGTGCAAGCATACTTCCAACCGCATCCTATATGATTGAGAGATAAAGGAGTAATGGCTTCCCATGCATCGGGGGTACCAAGATAGGTGGATGGAGGAGATACTCCTTAATGAGCTCAAAAGTTTTTTGACATTCATCATTTCATTCATGAGGTTCATTCTTCCTTAGGAGCTCGAAGATGGGCTCACAGGTGGAAGTGAGTTTGGCAATGAATTGGCTAATGTACTGTAATCGGCCCAAAAATCCCTTTATCTCCTTCTCACTCTTGGGTGGAGGAATTTCTAATATGACTTTGATCTTTGATGGGTCAACTTCTATCCTTCTATCACTTACCAAAAAGCCCAACAACTTTCCTGCGGTTACTCCAAAGGTGCATTTTTGCGAGTTCAATCTCAGCCTATACTCCTTGATCCTTTCGAAGAACTTCCTCAAGTTAACAATGTGACCCTCTCTCTCCTTGGATTTCACAATCATATCATCGGCATGCACTTCTACCTCATTATGAATCATTTCATGTAACAAGGCTGTAGCCATTCTTTGGTAGGTCACACCCGCATTCTTGAGCCAAATGGCATCACAGTGTAGTAATAGATTCCCTATTCTGTGGTAAAGGTAGTCTTAGTCATATCCCTTGGAGCCATTTTGATTTGGTTGTATCCCGAGAAACCATCCATGAAAGACATCAAGGCACTACCAGCAGTATTATCCACTACAATATCTATATGTGGAAGGGGGAAGTAATCCTTAGGGCAAGCTTTGTTCAAATCCCTAAAATCCACACACATTCTTACCTTCCTATCCTTCTTGGGTATGGGCACAACATTGGCTATCCACTCAGCCTGGTGTACGGGTTTAATGAACCCTACTTTTAATTGCTTGGTGACCTTTTCTTTGATCTTTAAAAGACATTCGATTCTCATACGTCTCAACTTTTGCTTGACGGGCACCATGTGAGCATGAGTGTCAATGTGATGTTGGGCTATCTCGGGATCAATACTAGGCATATCTTCATAGGACCATGCAAACACCTCTTGAAATTCAATGAGCAACTCTTTGAGATCTTTTCTTTCTTTTTCATTTAGGGTTGAGCCAATTTTAATTAAACGAGGATTCTCATCATTGCCCAAATTAAGAGTTTCAAAAGTTGGTTCCATAGGTTCAATTTTCTTTTCCAATTGTTTATTAATTTCATTTTCAAATTTATTTGAATCATTTAAGTGCAAAATTTCAATATTATGGGACACATCAAAATAAGCCAAATCAGAATTCATCTTATTAAAAATGTTGAAAAGTACATTGGGACTTGCATTACACATTTTCTTTCCCACATTTTCAGAAAACCAAACCCAAGTCCAATTATTAAGTTGCCCCACAATAGGCATGATGAAGGTGGAAGGATCACTTGGCTCCTTGTTGGTGATGGTGAACACGTCCCCCTCCATCTTCAGCATAGTCTCCATTGCTTTAGCATCCATATAGTCCACCCAGTCAACTTCTTCTTAAACCTCCTTGATCACCATCATAGGCTTCTCCTTGAAGGTAAGCTTCTCATTGAAGAATATCTCCCAAAGTTCGGGGAAGCCACAATAAGGGAAGTCTCCTCCCTCCTTCACAAAGTTTCCATTAAGGGTACCAAGGTTCTTCTTGATTCCGTCACAGCCTTCAAAGAATCCCAAACCTTCCTTGGTTAGTTGAGTCTTGAAATTGAGGAGCTCAACCACCACATTCTTCAAAGCCTCATCTTCTTCATCCCATATTCCCTGGACTTCTACGGTATTAACTTCCACTGTCTCTATCAACTTTGAACAATCCCATTCAATCTCATCGATTTGCACCCAATTATGATATGGAAGAGGAGCTCTATGATAATCAGGCAAAAGGTCCTTCCTAATGCTAGGCTTGGTGATGATATCGGGATTTAGGAGGGTTCCATTGTCTATGAGGTCTTGTATCTCGTATTTGAGGTGAAAGCAATTGTCGGTTTTATGGCCGAATTCCTGATGGAAGTGACAATACTCATTGAGGTTCCAAGTAGGAGGTATGGGATTAGGCATAGGTGTGGGATCTAGAGGCTTGATGAATCCTTTGGAAGATGAATTCTCATACGCTTGGGCAAGGGTCATTCCTAGGTCAGAAAATTCTCTGCGGGCTTTCTTTGTGAAGTTTGGGTAAGCTAAGGTTTATTAAGGTATGATGGCACTCACATTCACAAGATTGGGAGCTTTAGAGGTATTTGCTCCTCCTCCTCCATATGTCTTCCTTATTGGAGTTTTGCTCTCACCTTTCTCCAATTGTCCATTATTGATGGCATCCTCTATCCTAGTTCCACAATCACACAACTCTCCAAAAGAACTAATAGGCGATGACAAGAGTCTACTATTATATGTCGGAAGAAAATTCCTGATAATCATATGGATTTGATCTTTCTCATTTGGCCTATTAATCACCCTAGATGCCTTTCCCTTCCATCTTGTCATGTATTCAGAGAATGTCTCCCCTACCCCTTGCTTAGTGGTCTCCAAGTCTCTTAAAGTCACATCAATTTTGGTATTGAAGATGAATTGATCCAGAAACAACTCCACTAGCTCTTCCACACCTTAGTCTTACTAGGATCCAAACTATAGTATCATCTTGATGCACCTCCCGTAAGTGAGAGAGGAAATGCATGCAAAGTTTGTTTCTCGTCCAATCCCTTCATTTCAGCAATGCTTAGGTACCTCTTAACATGTTGCTTTGGATCTCCAACTCCATCAAACTTTTCCGCATCGAAATTCTTGAACTTTAGAGGTAGTGCAATGGGAGTTTTGGAGCTTATGCCCCCCATGTTATAGAGACAATCATCCATCTCTTGGGCCTTGTGAAAGGCTAGTTGCATTTTCTCCATCTTCTCTCTTATAACTATGGTTTCCGCTGTGAGTTTCTCAAATTGTTTGTTCCTTTCATTATCAGCTTTGTCCCTTTCATCCCAATCTTCCCCTTATTCATCATCGAGAACCTCTACTTGTGGGTTTAGCTTCTTCAACTTGGCCTCTTCTAGCTTAGTGAGGTGACTCCCATATTCTTAAAGGCATCACTTTGTTCTTCCATTGCCTTGAATATCTTTTGTGCAATTTCATCACTAATTGGAGTGGACATTGTTGCTTGAAAAGATTCCCCTCCTTGGAACTCTTCTTCTTGATGTGTGTCCTCAATCTTGACCAAACACCTTTCGTGCTTTTCTCGAGTCCAAATTGGAGTGGGGACATGTTTTTTTTTTTACTTTGGAGGTGCAATGGTGCCTGAAAAGAAGTCCCATTTTTATTAAGTCCATGTCATAATTAAAAGGTTCCTTTTGTTTTTAGGTGTTCTTAGAAAATCTTTAAGTACATTTTAATGAAGGCCCAATTACAAAATCACTCACTTTCCTCTCATGGACTTTGCCTCTTGTTTCAATGGGCTTTGGTCCATTTACAACAAATGCTCTCATATTTCCCTCTTAATCTTTCATTAGAATGTACTTAGAGATTTTCAACATTTTGTTTTAAACATGGGCTAACAACATATTCATCACCTTTGGGCCCTTTTTTTTTTCATTTCATTATCATCATCTCTTTTTTTGAAGTAGCCCATTAGCTAGGATATATTGCAACCTTCCTCTCAAGGTCCATGAAGTTCTCATCATTTTGGGTCTAGGTATACAACAAGAGGCCCAACATATAGGAATGCTTCTTACAATTTTCTAGGCACCTTCTATTCAGACTTAAATTCACTAAATAAGGAAAAATAGTGCACCATAAAGTTTTTGATAATATTCCTAAGAATAATGTTATTTTTCATGGGAAATCTTATATTTAGTTGTTGGGATATATTGAATTGTGCAATATTGAGACATTTTTATATTTTGATTTGTTATTGAATTTTGGCTAAAAAAAATTTCCTTTTGTTTCTAAACCCATATTGATAAGAAAATGGGATTTTCATTTGTAAAGGATGATAAATGTATAAATACAAAAAAGTTTCAAAATTATATTTAAAATTCCTTTAATTGATTAAACTGTTTTAAGTTACAAGAAATGTGATTGAAGTTTATTTTTAAAAACAAGGGTTTATTAAAATTAGAAATATAGGGGAGGCCAACATAATTTTAGTTAACATCAATGGCAGGCAGTGCAATTTTTTCAATTTTTATTCTTGGCATTCATTAACAAATGTCTTAACAAATGTTTTTTTTAATATCCAACATTAAATATAGTTGCATATTAAATGTCTTAATAAAACATTAAATGTATTTCTAAATTAAATTTTCAATATATATACTAAATTTATTGCCATATATCAATCAAAAAAATTATTGCAATAAATATGCTTGTTTAATATTTGTACTAATTAATTTGTCTTACATTAATAAATACACAAAGTTAAATTTGTCATTTTTTAGTTATTAAACGTCTGGCATGAAACTTGATTGTTTTATAAAAAATGATTTGTCATAATTAATTTTTTTTAAATTAATAAATATGAGTAGTTAATTGTCTAGCATTAAATGTACTTGCT
>JARYZH020001657.1:0-24428 GCA_030021035.2 Notholithocarpus densiflorus | reverse complement strand
AGCAAGTACATTTAATGCTAGACAATTAACTACTCATATTTATTAATTTTAAAAAAATTAATTATGACAAATCATTTTTTATAAAACAATCAAGTTTCATGCCAGACGTTTAATAACTAAAAAATGACAAATTTAACTTTGTGTATTTATTAATGTAAGACAAATTAATTAGTACAAATATTAAACAAGCATATTTATTGCAATAATTTTTTTGATTGATATATGGCAATAAATTTAGTATATATATTGAAAATTTAATTTAGAAATACATTTAATGTTTTATTAAGACATTTAATATGCAACTATATTTAATGTTGGATATTAAAAAAAACATTTGTTAAGACATTTGTTAATGAATGCCAAGAATAAAAATTGAAAAAATTGCACTGCCTGCCATTGATATTAACTAAAATTATGTTGGCCTCCCCTATATTTCTAATTTTAATAAACCCTTGTTTTTAAAAATAAACTTCAATCACATTTCTTGTAACTTAAAACAGTTTAATCAATTAAAGGAATTTTAAATATAATTTTGAAACTTTTTTGTATTTATACATTTATCATCCTTTACAAATGAAAATCCCATTTTCTTATCAATATGGGTTTAGAAACAAAAGGAAATTTTTTTTAGTCAAAATTCAATAACAAACCAAAATATAAAAATGTCTCAATATTGCACAATTCAATATATCCCAACAACTAAATATAAGATTTCCCATGAAAAATAACATTATTCTTAGGAATATTATCAAAAACTTTATGGTGCACTATTTTTCCTTATTTAGTGAATTTAAGTCTGAATAGAAGCTGCCTAGAAAATTGTAAGAAGCATTCCTATATGTTGGGCCTCTTGTTGTATACCTAGACCCAAAATGATGAGAACTTCATGGACCTTGAGAGGAAGGTTGCAATATATCCTAGCTAATGGGCTACTTCAAAAAAAGAGATGATGATAATGAAATGAAAAAAAAAGGGCCCAAAGGTGATGAATATGTTGTTAGCCCATGTTTAAAACAAAAGGTTGAAAATCTCTAAGTACATTCTAATGAAAGATTAAGAGGGAAATATGAGAGCATTTGTTGTAAATGGACCAAAGCCCATTGAAACAAGAGGCAAAGTCCATGAGAGGAAAGTGAGTGATTTTGTAATTGGGCTTTCATTAAAATGTACTTAAAGATTTTCTAAGAACACCTAAAAACAAAAGGAACCTTTTAATTATGACATGGACTTAATAAAAATGGGACTTCTTTTCAGGCACCATTGCACCTCCAAAGTAAAAAAAAAAAACATGTCCCCACTCCAATTTGGACTCGAGAAAAGCACAGAAGGTGTTTGGTCAAGATTGAGGACACACATCAAGAAGAAGAGTTCCAAGGAGGGGAATCTTTTCAAGCAACAATGTCCACTCCAATTAGTGATGAAATTGCACAAAAGATATTCAAGGCAATGGAAGAACAAAGTGATGCCCTTAAGAATATGGGAGTCGCCTCACTAAGCTAGAAGAGGCCAAGTTGAAGAAGCTAAACCCACAAGTAGAGGTTCTCGATGATGAATAAGGGGAAGATTGGCATGAAAGGGACAAAGCTGATAATGAAAGGAACATACAATTTGAGAAACTCATGACGGAAACCATAGTTATAAGAGAGAAGATGGAGAAAATGCAACTAGCCTTTCACAAGGCCCAAGAGATGGATGATTGTCTCTATAACATGGGGGGCATAAGCTCCAAAACTCCCATTGCACTACCTCTAAAGTTCAAGAATTTCGATGCGGAAAAGTTTGATGGAGTTGGAGATCCAAAGCAACATGTTAAGAGGTACCTAAGCATTGCTGAAATGAAGGGATTGGACGAGAAACAAACTTTGCATGCATTTCCTCTCTCACTTACGGGAGGTGCATCAAGATGATACTATAGTTTGGATCCTAGTAAGACTAAGGTGTGGAAGAGCTAGTGGAGTTGTTTCTGGATCAATTCATCTTCAATACCATGATTGATGTGACTTTAAGAGACTTGGAGACCACTAAGCAAGGGGTAGGGGAGACATTCTCTGAATACATGACAAGATGGAAGGGAAAGGCATCTAGGGTGATTAATAGGCCAAATGAGAAAGATCAAATCCATATGATTATCAGGAATTTTCTTCCGACATATAATAGTAGACTCTTGTCATCGCCTATTAGTTCTTTTGGAGAGTTGTGTGATTGTGGAACTAGGATAGAGGATGCCATCAATAATGGACAATTGGAGAAAGGTGAGAGCAAAACTCCAATAAGGAAGACATATGGAGGAGGAGGAGCAAATACCTCTAAAGCTCCCAATCTTGTGAATGTGAGTGCCATCATACCTTAATAAACCTTAGCTTACCCAAACTTCACAAAGAAAGCCCGCAGAGAATTTTCTGACCTAGGAATGACCCTTGCCCAAGCGTATGAGAATTCATCTTCCAAAGGATTCATCAAGCCTCTAGATCCCACACCTATGCCTAATCCCATACCTCCTACTTGGAACCTCAATGAGTATTGTCACTTCCATCAGGAATTCGGCCATAAAACCGACAATTGCTTTCACCTCAAATACGAGATACAAGACCTCATAGACAATGGAACCCTCCTAAATCCCGATATCATCACCAAGCCTAGCATTAGGAAGGACCTTTTGCCTGATTATCATAGAGCTCCTCTTCCATATCATAATTGGGTGCAAATCGATGAGATTGAATGGGATTGTTCAAAGTTGATAGAGACAGTGGAAGTTAATACCGTAGAAGTCCAGGGAATATGGGATGAAGAAGATGAGGCTTTGAAGAATGTGGTGGTTGAGCTCCTCAATTTCAAGACTCAACTAACCAAGGAAGGTTTGGGATTCTTTGAAGGCTGTGACGGAATCAAGAAGAACCTTGGTACCCTTAATGGAAACTTTGTGAAGGAGGGAGGAGACTTCCCTTATTGTGGCTTCCCCGAACTTTGGGAGATATTCTTCAATGAGAAGCTTACCTTCAAGGAGAAGCCTATGATGGTGATCAAGGAGGTTTAAGAAGAAGTTGACTGGGTGGACTATATGGATGCTAAAGCAATGGAGACTATGCTGAAGATGGAGGGGGACGTGTTCACCATCACCAACAAGGAGCCAAGTGATCCTTCCACCTTCATCATGCCTATTGTGGGGCAACTTAATAATTGGACTTGGGTTTGGTTTTCTGAAAATGTGGGAAAGAAAATGTGTAATGCAAGTCCCAATGTACTTTTCAACATTTTTAATAAGATGAATTCTGATTTGGCTTATTTTGATGTGTCCCATAATATTGAAATTTTGCACTTAAATGATTCAAATAAATTTGAAAATGAAATTAATAAACAATTGGAAAAGAAAATTGAACCTATGGAACCAACTTTTGAAACTCTTAATTTGGGCAATGATGAGAATCCTCGTTTAATTAAAATTGGCTCAACCCTAAATGAAAAAGAAAGAAAAGATCTCAAAGAGTTGCTCATTGAATTTCAAGAGGTGTTTGCATGGTCCTATGAAGATATGCCTAGTATTGATCCCGAGATAGCCCAACATCACATTGACACTCATGCTCACATGGTGCCCGTCAAGCAAAAGTTGAGACGTATGAGAATCGAATGTCTTTTAAAGATCAAAGAAAAGGTCACCAAGCAATTAAAAGTAGGGTTCATTAAACCCGTACACCAGGCTGAGTGGATAGCCAATGTTGTGCCCATACCCAAGAAGGATAGGAAGGTAAGAATGTGTGTGGATTTTAGGGATTTGAACAAAGCTTGCCCTAAGGATTACTTCCCCCTTCCACATATAGATATTGTAGTGGATAATACTGCTGGTAGTGCCTTGATGTCTTTCATGGATGGTTTCTCGGGATACAACCAAATCAAAATGGCTCCAAGGGATATGACTAAGACTACCTTTACCACAGAATAGGGAATCTATTACTACACTGTGATGCCATTTGGCTCAAGAATGCGGGTGTGACCTACCAAAGAATGGCTACAGCCTTGTTACATGAAATGATTCATAATGAGGTAGAAGTGCATGCCGATGATATGATTGTGAAATCCAAGGAGAGAGAGGGTCACATTGTTAACTTGAGGAAGTTCTTCGAAAGGATCAAGGAGTATAGGCTGAGATTGAACTCGCAAAAATGCACCTTTGGAGTAACCGCAGGAAAGTTGTTGGGCTTTTTGGTAAGTGATAGAAGGATAGAAGTTGACCCATCAAAGATCAAAGTCATATTAGAAATTCCTCCACCCAAGAGTGAGAAGGAGATAAAGGGATTTTTGGGCCGATTACAGTACATTAGCCAATTCATTGCCAAACTCACTTCCACCTGTGAGCCCATCTTCGAGCTCCTAAGGAAGAATGAACCTCATGAATGAAATGATGAATGTCAAAAAACTTTTGAGCTCATTAAGGAGTATCTCCTCCATCCACCTATCTTGGTACCCTCGATGCATGGGAAGCCATTACTCCTTTATCTCTCTATCATATAGGATGCGGTTGGAAGTATGCTTGCACAAGAAGACGATGATAAGAATGAGAGGGCCGTGTACTATTTGAGCAAGAGATTCCATGACTATGAGACTAGGTACACACCTATAGAAAAATTGAGGATTTCTCTCGTATGGGCTGCACAAAAGTTGAGACACATTATCCTACCTTTCTAGATATGGGTAGTAGCCCGAATGGATCTATTGAAGTACTTGTTTGAGAAGCCCGCTTTGAGTGGAAGATTGTTGAGATGGTTGATCCTACTAGCAGAATTCGATTTGAAGTATGTGGCAAGGAAAACTATCAAAGGGAGTATTGTATCATATTTTTGTGCCAAGAACCCTGTGGAAGGAGAGGATGGTAAAGAAGACTTTCTGGATGAGGGTATTTTGGATGTTAAGCTAGGGGCATGGAAGATGTATTTTGATAGAGCTGGGAACCAATATGGAAATGGGATAGAAGTACTCTTGATCACTCTCGAAGGATCTCACAAACTTTTAGCAGTTAAGTTGAACTTTGAGGCGACCAATAATATTGCAAAATATGAGGCTTGTATTGTCGGAATGGAAGCTCTTCGAGAATTAGGGGTGAAAGAGGCCAAGGTCTTTGGAGATTCGACTTTAGTAATAGCTCAAGCGCAAAGGTTGTGGAAAGTAAAAGAGGAGCACTTAAAACCTTATCAGCAGTATCTAGAGGATTTGACCAAAACTTTTGACAAGATTGAGTACACAATCATCCCTAGAGCTCAGAATCAGTTTGCAGATGCTTTGGCTACCTTAGCTTCCATGGTTGAAATACCCAAAGGAGTATGGACACAGCCCTTAGAAATTGAACAAAGTTATGGGATGGTACACAAAGAGAAGGCCGAAGCTTCAGTCTTGATTATAGAAGAAGAAGGGGTTCCGTGGTATTTTGACTTCATGAAGTTCTTGGAATTGGGGGTATATTCGAATGATGCCGACAAGAGAGAGCGTCGTTCGATTAGGATGATGGCAATGCAATACATCTTATGTGGAGGTCAGCTCTATAGGAGATCCTATGATGGTATGCACCTTCGTTGTCTAAAGAAGGAAGAAGCCGAGAAAGTTATAGAAGAAATTCATCAAGGGATTTGTGGTCCTCATATGAATGGGAGAATGTTAGCCAAGAAGATCTTAAGGATATTGTACTACTGGAACATGATGGAGATTGATTGTGTAGACTTTGTGAAGAGTTACCACAATTGCTAAACACATGCAAACTTGAATCATGTACCACCTAGTGAACTATACAGCATGACCTTCTCCATCTCATTTCTCAATCTGGGGCATAGATGTGATTGGAAGGATAGCCCCTAAGGCCTCGAATGGACACAAATACATCCTAGTGGCAATTAACTACTTCACCAAGTGGGTGGAAGCGGCCTCCTACTCCGTGCTAAAGGCCAAACATGTGGCTCGATTCATAGAAAATAACATCATTTGTTGGTATGGGGTACCCCAAGAGATCATCTCCGATAATGGTTCGCACTTTGAGGGAAAGGTTAAAACAATCATGGAATTGTACAACATTAAGCATCACAAGTCTTCACCATATCGACCACAGACCAATGGGGCCATAGAAGCAGCCAATAAAAACATCAAGAACATCCTAGCCAAGATGGTAGTGACAAACAAAGATTGGGCCGAGAAGCACCCATTTAGCTTATGGGGTTACAGAACTTCTATCTGCGCATCAACTAGGGCAACCCTCTACTTTTTGGTCTACAGTAGTGAAGCGGTACTTCCTATTGAGGTGGAGATACAATCTTTAAGGATACTAGCAGAAACCAAAGTTCTAGAATAAGATTGGGTGAAACAAAGATATGAGCAATTGGCTTTGATAGATGAGAAGAGAGCTAGGGCACAATACCATGCACAAGGGTACCAAAAGAGGATTGCTAGAGCATTTAACAAAAAGGTGAGACCTAGAAACCTTAAAGAAGGGGACTTGGTTCTGAAAGTGCTTAGAGATGAAACTTTTGATCTGAGAGGAAAGATGACGCCAAGATGGTCTGGCCCTTTTATCATCAAGAAGATCATGTCAGGAGGTGCTACTAGAATTACAGATTTGGATGGGGGAAGAGATGCTTCACCCAATCAACTTGGATAGAATCCGAAGAAACCACATTTGATAAAAAGAAAAAAAAGAAGAAAAAGGCCTGCTAGGTTGAAAACCTAAAAGGGCGGCCTAGGCAAAAGAACCTCGCTAGGTTGAAAACCCAAAAGGATGATCTGGGCAAAAGATAGGGGCAAAGACCATAGGCACGGCAAAAATTCCTTAAAGGACGTCATGGGCAAAAATTACATGACATGGAAAAAAAGAAAAGAAAAAGAAAAAAAGAAGAAAAATGATGACAATAAGCAAAGATAATAAATGGGTGGTTCACTCATTGCTTAAATTAAAAGATGATAAAGTGTTTCTATAGGGGATGTGGGACATTCCAATCCTCTATTAAATTCATAAGCAAAGACATGAGAATCATAAAGTGCAGAAAAGTAAAATTTGGGGCATATCAAGGTGGTTGGTTAGTCTTTCTTTTTTTTAATTGATTGGACTTTTATAAGCTTTCTCAGCTATGTGAACCCACTTCATGACAACCCTAAGTCATTTCTTATATCCTAAAGTTGGATGAAACCAATTGGAGCCTCTCATATGGCCATGTTTGGAAAAGGGGAAAGAGAGAATGAGAGAAGATGTGAGGGAAAGGAAAAGAAAAAAAAAAAAGGAGAGAAAAAAAAATAATGAAAAAATGAAAAGGAGATCAAAGATGATATAAAGAGCCTCAATGGGTGGAAAACCAAAAGGCAATCCATGCAAAAGTTAGAGGAATCCCGCTAGGTCGAGGGCCTAGGCAAAAATTTGGGATTGAGTGAAAAAAAACATTCATGCATTATAACTTGGTGATATGGGAAGGTACAAGGGAGAGACTAAAGAAACTACTCAAGGCACAATTCAAGCACAGAGTTTCCAAGAACAACAGAATGGCATAAAGTTCCCATAAGTTTGTAATTTAAGTACATATCCCAAATAAAAGCATAAATGTAAAAGGTGTTCTTAAAATACAACCCAATGTCTCAAACCAAATGTAAAGTGCAAGAATGTGTGCTAAAAAGAGAATAATAATAAAAGCAATAAAAAAAGAAAAAAGTATGCTATGCTGTTTGTGTCTGTCTGTCTGTCTGCAGGATCATCGGAAGCGCCTCTTCCTCTGTTGATGGCTCGGAGTCGACTCTAAACCTCCCACATCATCACTACCATCACCACCACCACCACCACCACCACCATCCTCTTCGACCCCGCTTCTGTATAGCTGTCGAGAGTACTCAGTCAACTCTAGCTTGAGGTTTCCCACAAGCAAGATAAGCTCCTTATACTCCTAGACAGTAGGCTGAATTTTGAAGGAAAGGTTGTTGGAACAAGTATTCAGATGCAAGGATAGAAAGGAAAAGGGAACAAGGATGAAAGAGAACTCACCGCCCGGGTGCCTTCAAGAAAGGGGTAGCCCATGACATTTGTGTTGTGCCCAACAGGACGCTCCCGAGCAAAGTCATCAAGGTCGTAAGCATAAACTAGCCAAGGCAGATGGGGAGGATAATAAGAGCACTGGTAGCAGGGCCTTCTTGACACAAGTGTTTCATTTGAATGTTACTAATGTACAAGAATGCAGATGATGACTGATTAAAGAAAATGAGAGAGAGGTAGAAGGTTTTTGTAGGGAGAGTTAGAGAATGTGACGAGGTGAGGGAGATGAAGAGAATGAAAAGAAAAAGAGATGGTTGGTAATTGTTGGAGAAAAATGAAGAGGCGGGAACGCACCTGATGGCTAAACTATGCGTAGTTTAGGCCTCCTGTTAAACTACGTGTAGTTTAGCCAAAAAAAAATATATATATATATTCAAAAGTCCCCATGGAGTTCCCAGAAGGTTGGAGTGCAAAGGAAAGTTCAAAAGTACATCCAAAAATGCCAAAAATATCCCCAATGGATTAACATACATCAAAAGTATCCCCAGTGGATCAAAAGCTTCAAGATCATTCCCCAGCGGATCGTAATTATAAAAAATATCCCCAATGGATCAAAGGCACCAAACATCCCTCAGTGGACTAGACATCATCATGAATACTCCTCTGTGAGTCAAGATCATCAACTAAATCTCAAGTAAATCCAGTATCATAGACGGACTCCCTCATATGTCCAAGGCACAGAAGTAGCTCCCTCGAGAGTTGCAAAACAAAGTTTTCCCAGTAGAGTTTGGTAAAATCCCTTTGAGGGTGGAGTCAACATCAATCCTCAGCAATTTATGAGAAAGAAGAAGACAACCATTTCCCCCGTAGAGGGAAGTTCCCTAGTGAACAGCATACCGTCAGAAAATCCCTAGTAAGCTACCTCTTCCTCAGTGAGCCATACACCATTAAGACTTTGTGGTAAGTCAGAATCACCACCCAAATCACTTTCCAACAGAATCATACTCCCTAGTGAGTCCTCTAGCATCCCCAGTGGATCTTTCATCCAAAAATAGTCAAGGAAGTCAAAATGCAGATCTTGTGCACATATCCTTCGGGAATTGTATATACAGGTACAAATCTTGTAGAAGTTAGAATGCTGCACATATCCTCCGGGAATTGAATATGCAGGCACCGATCCCATGTAACATAGATTTTATGCACATATCCTATGGGAGTTGAACATGCAGGCCTAAAACTCATGCAAGTCAGAGAGTCAAAGTATAGACATTGTGCACATATCCTACAAGAATTGAACATGCAGGCACAGATCTTCTACAAGTCAGAGTGGTGCATATATCCTCCAGGAATTGAAAAAGCAGGCACTGATCCCATCTAACACAGATTTTGTTCACATATCCTATGGGAGTTAAACATGTAGGCACAGATCTTATACAAGTTAGAAAGTCAGAATACAGACCTTGTGCACATATCATACGGGAATTGAACATGCAGGCACAAATCTCATACTAGTCAGAATACAGACCTTGTGCACATGTCCTACGAGAATTGAACATGCAGGCACATATCTCATACAAGTCAGAAAGTCAGAACACAGAATTCGTGCACATATCCTACGGGAATTGAACATGCATGCACGAAATCCCATACAAGTCAGAAAGTTAGAATGCAGATTTTGTGCACATATCCTACAAGAATTTAATATGCAGGCACAAATCTTATAAAAGTCAGAGTTGTGCACATATCCTTCGAGAGTTGAACATGTAGGCACACCTACAAATTTCACGCACATATCCTACGAGAATTGAACATACAGGCGTGGTAGAAGAGGTAGAGATAGAGGTAGAGACCAAGTTCTGTTAGGGATATATTTGATGTAATTGGCTAATCCTTTGACAAAACGCACTTTACTTGTACTTGGGTAGATCTAGGATGGGTTTAGTACTTCAAGAAACAAGTGTTCAAGTTTAGTATTGAAGCCAAACAAGTCTGACCAAGAAATAGGTGAAGAAGTGCTGTTCTTTAAATCTGGACAGATGTCTCGACAGAATCCTTTCTATTGAGGTTTAATGTTGAAGCTCGACAGAAGCTGCATCTGTCGAGAATTACGAAATCAGAAATTCCAGATCTGATTACACGCATATCCTTGAGTATTTGTGTAGGGGTTCTTTTCTTACAACCCTAGACATATATAAGGATTATTTTAAGGGCCGTCACACTTGAAGCAAAGGTTGTTGCACTTGTTGTTACATGTATATTGTGACCAGAGACAAAAATTGCCCTAGTTTATCTTTCTCTCTGTAGAAGCTATTGTGTCTTTACGCCAAGTGTTTTGTGACCAAGGAGCTTCCTTATCTTCATCGTTGATGAACTGAAGAACTTTACAGTCAACATCTTCCTCAAGTTGGTATGTTAGTCACGTACTGGGATTCGTGCATTGAAAAGAGAGATTGCCGCTACAATACAAATCCAATTAGGTATTGGGGTAAGGATTCAATTGTAGGTTGGTATTAGGTATTGGGATTCCTTTTACTTGTAATCGCTTGTTTTGATAATAGTGGATTCTTGAGAGTGGTGACCTTAAATTTACCCGGTGGGGTTTTGCCTTGGTGGTTTTCCCCATTCGTAAACAAATCACCTGTGTCAAATTTATTTTCCGCTGCATTTAACTTAGTTGGTGATTTGTTTGTGCTACCACACTATTGCATGTTAAATTGACTTAAATAATTGACTTGGTTAATTAATTAATTAATTTGCCAAAGGGGTCAATACATTCTTGGCCTATCAAGTGGTATCAAAGTTGGCACACTCTGATTAGGTTTAATCTTTGTTGTGTGATCCATTTACCCCTGTTGTCATGGCTATAAGCGGCATGAAAGATCTTTTATTTCAAATACATCTTGCTTTTCTAATCTCTATTTGATTGAGTGTTTCAGAAAATGTAAGTCTAAAAGTTATTTGAAAGCTATCTTGATGATTGTTGAAAAAGGTCTTAGTGTGACAAGGAAGAAACCAAACTATCTCAAAATGAAGATGTGCAAAGGAGTTCGTCTGAGAAGGGTGAAACTTAAAGGTTTTATTCACAAATGGCAGATGAGAGAGAAAACCATTCCTACTGATTTGTCAAGCAAGCATGAAGTGTGTTTTATGATGAAGTTTGCATTTAAGGTAATGGACACATGTTTGTGGTACCTTGACAGTGGATGCTCGAGACACATGACTGGAGACCGTTCTCTCTTTAAGGTTTTCGAGTCTAAGAAAGGTGGAAATGTCACTTTTGGTGATGGGAGTAAATCACAAATAAAGGGGAAGGGAACCATCTCTCTACCTGGATTGCCAGACATGTAGAAGGCCTGAAAGTGATCTTGTTGAGCATAATTCAGATATGTGATCAAGACTTCATGGTGTTGTTCTCAAAAGGGAAATGTCTTGTTTTGAATGAGTTTGGAAAGAAACTCATAAGCGGAGTCCGCACTCTGGATAACTGCTATGGATTGGTACCTAATGCTGATATTGTGTGCAATAGTATTCGTTTACCAAATGAAGACTTATGGCACCAAAGAATGGGACATGCTAGATACAAACATCTGTCCGTTGTATCTAAGCATGAATCAGTGTTGGGAATATCAAAGCTCAGCAGGGTTAGCAATGTTGTATGTGGATCGTGTCAGTTTGGGAAATAGACAAAAGCAAAATATCCAGGCACTCAGACATCAGCTACATCTAGACCTTTGGAGCTACTACATTTGGATCTCATGGGTCCAACTAGAACCAAATCTCTGGGAGGAAAGAGATACATCATGGTTGTAGTAGATGATTTCACTAAGTACACTTGGGTCATTCTTCTAAGATCCAAGTCAGATGCTCCTGAGCACATTGAAGTCTTGTGTACAAGACTGCAAAATAAGAAGAACATGAAGATTGATCGAATTCGAAGTGATCATGGTAAAGAATTTGAGAACTCATACATGGAATCTTTTTGCACTAGATCTGGTATATCTCAAGAATTCTCTGCTCCTATTACTCCTCAGCAAAATGGTGTAGTAGAAAGAAAGAACAGAGTCATTCAAGAGATGGCTAGAGCCATGTTACACAATAAAGATGTGGCTAGAAATTTATGGGGAGAAGCAGTTAACACCGAATGTCATAGGGTTAACAGGGTATATTTTAGACCTGGTACAAAGAAGACTCCCTATGAATTGTGGAAAGGAAGAAGGTTGAATGTGAAGTATTTCAGAATCTTTTAAAGTACTTGTTTCATCCTTAAAGATAGAGAGAATGTGGGAAAGTTTGACTCTCGAAGCGATGAAGGAATATTTTTGGGATACTCCTCCACAAGCAAAGCTTGTACAACAAAAGAACCAAGAAGGTGATGGAAACCGTTAATGTTGTTATTGATGAAGCTTCAGATTCTGGTTCTGTGAAAAGTAGTGAGGAAATACCTAAGGAAATTCTTCCTTCAGAGCCTAAGGTTGTTCAAGAAGAAGTTGATCAAGAGCCCATTTCTCCAAGTACTCCAATTGTTGTAGAAGTCTCAGCAGATATTCTTACATCACCTGAGTCCGAATCTCATGAAGAGAAAAGACCTTCCTCAAGGATCAAGCTAAATCACCCTCTTGAAGTTATTGTGGGAAATATGAATGAACTTACACTAAGAAAGCGTACAGTTGATAAATGTGTTGCTAACTTTGTGTCTTATTCTTGCTATTTGTCGTAGGTTGAACCCACCAAGGTTGAGGATGCTCTCTAGGATGAAAGCTGGGTTAAGGCCATGCATGATGAACTGCTCCAGTTTCAAAGGAATGATGTCTGGACCCTAGTACCTAGACCGGAAGGAAAGCACATCATTGGCACAAAGTGGATATTTCGCAATAAAACTGATGATGAGGGAAATGTGATTCGCAACAAGGCTTGTTTGGTGGCCCAAGGATACTCTTAAGTGGAAGGAGTAGATTTTGATGAAACATTTGCTCCAGTAGCTCGCATGGAATCCATTTGGGTTCTCCTAGCCCTGGCTTGCACTTGAAGTTTAAGCTTTACCAAATGGATGTGAAGACTGCATTCTTGAACGGGTTTCTTAAAGAAGATGTCTATGTTGCTCATCCTAAAGGATTCATTGATCCACACTTTCCGGATCTTGTGTTGTACCTCAAGAAGGCTCTCTATGGACTAAAGCAAGCACCTAGAGCTTGTATGACCAGCTTACACAATACCTGGTCTCACATGGTTTCACAAGAGGACAAGCTAATCAAACTCTTTTTATTAAAAGGGAGAATGGTGAGTTGATAGTTGCTTAAGTCTATGTTGATGATATCATCTTCGGATCTACAAAGGATGAACTTGCTCATGACTTTTCGAAGCTTATGCAAGCCGAGTTCGAGATGAGCATGATTGGAGAGTTGAATTACTTCCTTGGATTGCAGATTCGTCAGCAAGAATCAAGTATATTCATATCTCAATCTAAATATGCCAAAAATCTGGTGAGAAAATTTGGTTTGGATTCTGCTAGTCCTATTAGAACCCCCATGAGCCCTAATGTTAAACTCACTGTTGACTTGTTAGGCAAAAATGTTGATTCTTCTTTATATAGAAGCATGATAGGTAGTCTTCTTTACCTTACTGCTAGTAGACCTGACATTAGTTACAGTATAGGAGTGTGTATTAGATATCAGGAAAACCCTAAAGAGTTTCATATGATTGCCTTAAAAAGAATCATAAAATATGTCAAATCTACTGTCGATTTTAGAGTGTGGTATAGCAAGGACACCAATGATGTCTTAGCTGGGTATTCTGATGCAGACTAGGCTGGGAATGCTGATGATAAAAAAAGTACTTTGGGGGGTTGTTTTTATGTGGGTAATAATCTTGTCTCCTGGATGAGTAAGAAGCAGAATTCAATCTCATTATCCACTGCCGAGGTTGAATACATTGCTGTCGGTAGCTGTTGCACCCAACTTCTGTGGATGCAAAAACTCCTCCTTGATTATGGTATTCGTCAAGAACATCTTACCATTTATTGTGACAATACCAATGCCATTAATATCTCTAAAAATCTTGTTCAACATTCTCAAACAAAACATATAGAGATACGACACCACTTCATTCGGGAGCTCGTCAAAGATGGCACACTCACTCTTGAGTTCATCCATACTGATGATCAGAAGGCCAATTTGTTAACTAAGCCTCTTGATAGCAAACGATTTGAATTCCTACGCCAAAACATTGGTGTAATCTCCATGGAGTGATCTCTCCTCTTTCTCCTCCTTCCTCATGCATTTGCATCTAGTTTTATACTTTGTATGTTTCTTTTCAGTTTTTGTTTATTTTGCTTTTCATAAAAAATAAGAAAAATACAAAAACAGTGTGTGTTTGTGTATATTGGTACTTATGTACCTTGGATGGCCATTGAAACAAAGTTTTCTAAATTTTGTATCTCTTGTAGCTTAGATGAGCATTTCAATGCACAACTAAGCAAGTGAGCTTTGTGGCTCATGTTTGTGATGAGTACAATTAAGTAATCTCTTATACTTAACACTCATATCACTCTTTTTGACGAGAAGGACTAGAAAATCCTAAGAGAAAGGCATAAATAACTATCTCACCACTAAAGTCCGTCAATCATATATAACATCTATATGCTTCAGCATAGCAAAATTGTGATGTTTAAGCATACATAATTGGATATTTATTTTCTCTCTCTTATATGCCCATGCATGCTATGCTCAAAAAGAAAAATATGCAAAGAAAATCAAAAGCAAAAAGAATCAAAATGCTTTTAAATATGGTTGCAAGCATGTTTCTAGGAGATGTGGGAGTTATAGGATGTACCTCGAAGGTGATAGTCCCCATCAAGCAGTTATGATTATGTGTAAGTGTATTTGATTTTCTCATATTTTGAATTGTCATAATATGAGACACTTATGCACTCTTGCTATGTTTTTCACACACAACACGCAAATTCTTTGCTACTTTTGATACATGTGTAGGTACAATGTGATTTGGCCATCATAAGGAATACATGTGTTAATATATGCTCACTAAACTGTCTTAACTTGTTTTTGAAATATAAAATTGGTTAGACTTGTTTAGTGTGTGTGTGTGTTCTGGATCTTGAATGCTTTGCATATTTGTTGAGAGATGTTTTGAGAGCTTAACATGTTGATTGGATATATGTTTGAGTAGCTTGCTTGTTGCATTCATCTCTTTATGTTTTTCCCTTCTTTGAAAAACTCCTTTTCTTTAAGCTCGATAGCTTCTCGACAGATCCTCGACAGATTCTCTTCTATCGAGCCCCTCTTTCTTCTTTTCTCATATAGATCTTATTGCAATCTCGATCCATCGAGGTTTCTGGATTTCTTCTCAATAGATGCTCGACAGCTACTTCGATCCATCGAGCAACTTTCTATCTGGTCGATAGATTCTCGACAGCTTCTCGATCCATCGAGGTGTTTTTGCCGTCGACAGATCCTTGATAGCACCTCGACAGATTCATTACTGTCCAAATTTAGTGCTCGATAGATCTCGACAGATATCTCGATCTATCGAGTTGCGATTTCTATTTAAGGTCTGAGCGCGAATAAATTTCATTTCTTCTTCTCTCTCTCGATAGAAAATTTCTTTCTCTCCCTCCATACACTTTTTTCTCACTCAAATCTCTCTACCCACTGCATTTTCAGCCTATATCAAGATCAGATCACTTGGTAAGCTTCCTAAAACCCTCATTTTTCATGCATTCATGCATTTTACACCTAGGTTTTGGGGTTTTTGAAAATTTTTGGGGTTTTTGAGATTTTTGTAAAATTGTTGGGTTGGGTGTTTTTGATTTGATGTTATATGTTCATGCATTGCGTTCTTACTGCATTTTAACAATGTTTCATGCATTTAGATGTGTGTTTGATTATTGGAATGTGTGCTGATAGGTTTGGATTGGGTTTTACCCATGATGCAATTTAAATTTTGCACGTCACATGTTCATGCATTTTTTATGCATACGTCTTTTCTTTTCTTTTCTATTCTTGTTTTCTGGTTGTGATGTTGTTCTCTCTCTCTCTCTATCTCTCTCTCGGATAGACTGCGCATGGCACCCAAAGTGCGTAAATCCACTCCGGGTCGGAATCCTCTTCAAGGTTTCGGTTCTTCTTCTTCTTCTGATCCCATTCCCCCTCCTCATGTTCGGTTCCATGATGAGAAGGCTCGAAAGGACTTCTTGGAGAACTTTCAGAAACGTGGTGTTCATCCGGAGCGTCATGTTATTCTGTCGGACTTTTCTGACACTCCTTTCCCCGTTGTCATTCGAACTATGGGCTGGGAATCTCTACTTGAGAGTCCCTTGAGGTTTCCCATCGTGTTTATACATAAGTTTTACTCCAATATACATGGTATCGATACCTCTGTACCTCGGTTTGCCACGACATTTCGAGGTACACGTATCGTAGTTACCCTGGATCTTATATCCGAGGTACTACATGTTCCGCGGGTAGCGCATCCTGACTACCCTGGCTGTGATCATCTTTAGACTGTGTCTAAAGACAAGCTTCTGTCTCATTTTTATGAGATGCCTTCCTCATGGGGTGGGAAGCAAAACACCCCATGCTCGGGCTTTGCAAAAGGTCCGAGACATGGTGATGACATTTACTCTTACTCCACTGTCTCACTATAACTCTATCACAGAGCCTCATGCTCGTTTTCTTTTATCCCTCTTAGAGGATCTTTCTATAGACTTCCCCTCTCACTTCATCACTTCTATCATCGATGTCTATCAGGATACGACAACCCGTGATAAGCTTACCTTTCCTTCGGCTATCACGTGGATCCTTTGCCATTTTTCCATCCCCATTCCTGATTCTCCTTACTACACCACCATGGGTGCCATCAACGCCAGTTCTATTCGATAGAGCAAGTCTACTGGTCCTGCAGCTCCTACTGTTCCTTCCACCTTTACTCCTTCTTCCTCGACTGGTGATGTGACCCTAGAGGCTATCATGGCGCAGTTTTAGCGCATGGATGCTCATCTTGACACTCTCATTGATGAGTTGTGTCAGGTGAACACCCATGTCGGTTGTATAGCATGATGACAGGCTTGCCTTAGTGGTTTCGCCGCTTCTCCCTCTCTTTCTCCAAAGGCTTCGGCAGATGAGGATGGTGAGGATAGTGATGATGGTGATGATGAGGATGCTAGCTCTTCCAGTGATGATGAGATGACGACCTCTCGCTGACTTACCCTTTGTCATTTGTGACAAAAAAGGGGAGTAGTTTTGGGATGAGAGTAGTCTTGTACTTAGAGGGAGAGTTAGTATAGGACATTTTTGTTAGGGGGAGTGTTTATAGATCTTGAGGGATGTAGTGAGGTTCTTATATATTTTCTTTTCTTTCTTTTACTTTAGCCTTATGTATACTGGTCTTGTAACCATCTATTGACATACATTGTACTCATCTTTTGATTTATATATGATGATGTATGTTTTTCTTCACCTATCTCTCCATGTGTTGTTTCTTTTCTCTCTTTATACACATGTTTCTTTATGTATGCAATCCTTTATTTTTGTATCACATAAGATGCTTTGATGAGTTTTGTTTAAGTGTTTCAGAAAGACAGGTTGTGAAAGTCTACCATGCCATGAACTCTCTTCTTGCAAAGTTTTTCAAGAGTTTATGTTAGGGTTAGATTTGTTTTGTAATTCAACAAGTGATTATGAGTTTAGTGATTTAAGACTTCGCTCATGATTCATTTGTTTGTTATGGTTTTGTCACAGATTGCCAAAGGGGGAGATTGTTAGGGACATATTTGATGTAATTGGCTAATCCTTTGACAAAACGCACTTTACTTGTACTTGGGTAGATCTAGGATGGATTTAGTACTTCAAGAAACAAGTATTCAAGTTTAGTATTGAAGCCAAGCAAGTCTGACCAAGAAACAAGTGAAGAAGTGCTATTCTTTAAAGCTCGACAGATGTCTCGACAGAATCCTTTCTATCGAGGTTTAATGTTGAAGCTCGACAGAAGCTGTATCTGTCGAGAATTATGAAATTAGAAATTCCAGATTTGATTACACGCATATTCTTGAGTATTTGTGTAGGGGTTCTTTTCTCACAACCCTAGACATATATAAGGATTATTTTAAGGGCCATCACACTTGATGCAAAGGTTGTTGCACTTGTTGTTACATGTATATTGTGACCGGAGACAAAAATTGCCCTAGTTCATCTTTCTCTCTGTAGAAGCTACTATGTCTTTATGCCAAGTGTTTTGTGACCAAGGAGCTTCCTGATCTTCATCGTTGATGAACTGAAGAACTTTGCAACCAACATCTTCCTCAAGTTGGTATGTTAGTCACGTACTGGGATCCGTGCATCATTGGTTAGTCACGTACTGGGATTCGTGCATTGAAAGGAGAGATTGCCGCTACAATACAAGTCCAATTGGGTATTGGGATAAGGGTTCAACTATTGGTTGGTATTAGGTATTAGGATTCCCTTTACTTGTAATTGCTTGTTTTGATAATAGTGGATTCTCAGGAGTGGTGACTTTAAATTCACCCGGTGGGGTTTTGTCTCGGTGGTTTTCCCCATTCGTAAACAAATCACCTATGTCAAATTTATTTTCCGCTGCATTTAACTTAGTTGGTAATTTGTTTGTGCTACCACGCTATTGCATGTTAAATTGACTTAATTAATTCACTTGGGTAATTAATTAATTAATTTGCCAAAGGGGTCAATACATTCTTGGCCTATCAAGTTCAACCTGAGGCAAGAGCCTCACTAAACAGGTAAAGATGTAGATAGAAGACAAGTACCACTTGGAGAAGTTTGAGGTAAGAGCCCCAGATGGACACCGCAGAGATATATCCTTTTAAGCTCGTAAGAGCACCTTGTTTGATTGTTTGAGCTTGTAAGACCACCCTTGTTTGATTGTTTGAGCTTGTAAGAGCTCATTTGTTTTTCTTTTTAGTGACTCTAGGATAGTGAGTCACTCGCCTTTTGCTTGCAATTGGCAAAACAGGTTCTGGAATAGCAAACCTATCGTTGCTCATTTCTTGAGCAACAAAGGTGGGAATTCGGATGTACGAAATCCCACACAATTCTTCGGAGTTGCACCCCGCCCTATGTGTGCCTGAAGTGTGTCATGTGCATAGGTTGGGCCCGAGCCGCACGCCGAAACAAAAATGTTTTGTCTCTTATTCGTTTGATTCCATTAGCAAAGCTCACGAATCAAAAGAAGAGAATCTATAGACACCACATTTTGTACCCCTTATGACTAGGGCCCTCGTTCCCCAATGATGCTGAATCCTAAGACCCCAAGGTTGGTTTAGGGCCCAATCAGAAGTTTAAATTGACTTAAGAAGTGTTAAAATGAAAAATATAACATTTAATGAGCAAATATATCAGTTTTTGAAAAATAAGGCCAAAGGAAACCCTTGCTATGCATAAGTGTGAATCAGCCTACATACGCGGCTTTTTGCATGCGTACACAGGCTTGATCTTGCGCACGTATAGCAATTTCCAGAAAGTTATACAAGGCAAGTTTTTTGCATTTATGTTGAGGTTTGGAATGAATCCCACATTGTTTGGGGATCGTTCCAAACCTTTTTTTTCACACTATAAAAAGCCTTACATGGTATATTTTCAAAACACACAGAAATCCCACGGCAAAAGACTAAGATTCACTAGAAATAGTGAATCAAAAGGGAGTTTTTCACAAAACACCCTCAAGTCAATTTTCTTTTGATTAGGGCCTTTTCTGGCCTTAATCTTGGAGTTTAATCTTTACTAATCACTTTTTTTTATTGAATTTTAAATAGATTTGATTGAAGGGAACGGTAAAAAATCAAGCTTGGAGAGCTTTTTTTGAGGTATCTAGTCTAAACTTTTCTTTTTCCTTTCTTTCTTTTTCTGCCTTTAAATCTTTCTGTTTGTCTTGTTTCTTTGTTATAATATGCTTTAACATGTTCATCTAGTTTAGGCTTATATGTTTGTATGTTTAAAATGCATGTTAGGTTGTTAGAATTCCCGTTTTGAGGTTCTGCCCTTTTTTTGGTGTTTTTAGGGTTTTTAGGCAAGAATCTGCGTACACTTAATCTTGCCCGCATATGTAAGCTTGATTATGCATACGCAGGCTTGTTCTTGTGTGCGCAAGCCATTGCCCAGAAACCCTAATTTTTGGTTGTTGATTGTTTTGCTTCTATTTTCACATGTTTGTTTGTTTAGCTTCTTTTTTCATGTTTTTATTCTTTTAAAGTCTCTGTTTCGTATGTTTAATTGCTTGTTTGCTATCACATGATAGAATTAGGGTTTATTTTGTGTTTTTATTGTTTTGATGACATGATCATTCATTCATATGCTCATGCATGATGCCATAGGTGCTGAGTTGCTGCAAGATAAGTGTAGGGTAAGTCATGCATTTGAAATGTTTATGCATTTGTGATATGATCTTGTTTTGGTGTTAGAGATAAATATGCTTGTTTGGATGAGTTATGCTTAATCACATGTTTGCTTGATCTTTTCTTATGCTTATGCTTCTGCCTTGATTTGATTATACATGTTGCTACCTTGAATATGATATGATGCCATGCTAGATGAATGCTGGGATGATGTGATGAGATGTATGTTAAGGTATGTTATGATGTGATATAACTTGTGATGAAGCATGCTAGATGTATGTTAGGAGATGCCATGCTAGATGAATACTAGGGTCTATGATGAGATGTTGTGCCATGATTAAATGTATGGTAGGCTTTGTTTGCAAGCATGATAGATGTATGGTTAGGGATGTTTGATGCCATATTGATTGCTAGATGTATGTTACCATGTGTGTGAGTTAGATACAAGTATTGAGTGTGCCTTTAAGGTTAAGACATAAGACACAGTGATAGGAAGCCAACCTTAGGGTTTGGCAGTTTTGGGTGCCTAACACCTTCCCTAGACTGTACCTTAATTCCAAACCCATATCTCTGGTAGTAAGATCAAAAGGTCCTTCCTCGAAAGGACACTAAATATATGGTTCCTAAACCATTGCAAAAACTAGATGGCGACTCCATTTTGACCCCCGCCCTTGCGTCCACAATTAGCGCCCTTCATGGAAGGATTAATCTACTACTAGAGCACGCGTTCAGAGTTTAGGTTTGGGGATGGGAAGGTGTTAGGCACCCAACCTCACCCGACTCATGGGTCGGCTTCCACTCATTGTGTTTCACGTCTTAATCCCATTAAAGGCATACTCAACATTGTTATCCTAACTCACACACACCCTAGCATATATCTAAAGCAAGCAAGCATGGCATATTCATCCCTAAGTCTAATCATTCATCTATCATGGCATTAAACATATATTTATAAGGGCAGCAACATCCCAACGCAGAAACATGTTATGGCAGAATCAATATATTAGAGTGATCTAAACATCAAAACGCATAACATTCAAACAAGCATGTTCATATCTATCCATATGGCAATGTCATCATCAAATGCATGTTCATGTGAATGCATGACTTACCTCACTTACCTCACCGCATCATAGCACCTATGCATCAATACATGTTCATACTCATGCATATTCATAGTAAACAAACAACACAAACCCTAACTAGCATCATAGAGACAAAATAAACAACACAAAACAAAACAGAGAACTAGAGACTTATAGATGTGAAAAACAACTCAAACAGAGGCATGTTGCATAAATAAAAAAAGGAAAACAGAAAAAGCATACATGGATTAGGGTTTCTAGAAAGAGTATGCCTGCGCATACATAGGGCATGCGTGCACAGCCTAGTTGTATGCATACACATACTTCAAATATGCGTTCACATGCAGTAAGCATGTGCACGCATACACGCTATAAACCCTAAACCCAGAAACTTGCAGACCAAAAACACCAAAGCTTTAATCTAGCAACCTAACATACTTTAGACATAAAACAAAACGAAAATCGAATCTAAACTGATATATCAAAGCCGTAAAACATATGAACAAACAAAGGAATCAAAGAAAACTAAGAAAAAGTGAAGAGCCGAAGATAGAACCTTTACCACAACACAAGAACTCTTTAGAGCTTGATTTTGACCGTTCCCCTCAGTCAATCTAGTCACAACCAAACCAAAATTAGTTAGTAAACCTTTGAAACTCGAAGATCAAGACCATAAAAGGTCTCAATTAGAAAAATATTGACTTAAGGGTGTTTTATGAAAAACTCCCTCTTTGATTCACTATTCTAGTGAATCATGTGTGTTTTCCTTCAGAAATCGTCCTCCTTTGAAAATCTACCTTTTCAAGCTTTATATAGTCGAAAATAGGGGTTTGGGGCATCTCCCAGACGATGTGGGATTCGTTCCAAACCAAGTTTTTAATGTGGAAAACCATTCCTTTTTGGTTTCTGGAACCCTAGCATGTGCACGCATGCCCCGTGTATGTGTACGCATGCATGAAGTATGCGCACGCAGAGCTTAAGCATGCGCGTGCATACGCGTGTATGCATACGCATGCCCTATGGTTTCTGTGGTCTTTATTTTCCAAAAATATATTTATTTAGTCCAAAAAGAGTTATATTTGTCAAAAAACACTTCCTCAAGTCAATTTCTTTCCGAAAAAATGTTATGTTTTTAGTGAAACCAAACATGGCCTTAGATATTCTATATACAAATCTCATTCCCACACCTAAATAAAATAAGATGGATCTCATGGTATACGCATAATGTGTAATGTTCATATAATTCTGATAAAAGATAACACTATTATTTGTTAGATAATGTCATATAAATTGGATTTTAGTGCAAAAAATTCCCAATGTTTCCCACTATATAACTAGAGGAATAAAGCACATTTAACATTTGAGTATTTGAGAGAGATCTTGAGAAAGAGCTATTAGGTGATTGTTATTCCTTTTTGTCAACCACGATAATCTTCCCCCTAAAAAGCCAAAGAATGTTTAGTTTTTGAAACTCTACAATTATCTCAAATTAACTCTTGACTACCTCAACAAATCGTAATAAAAAAGTAGTCATTGTATTATTGACTAAGAAACATATTTATTAATAGACTAGGAGTAATTTATTGCTGGGTATATTTACTTAGTGCTAAGACATTTAACAAGGAAGTACATTTAATGCTAGACAATTAACTACTCATATTTATAAATATAAAAAATTAATTATGACAAATCATTTTTTATAAAACAATCAAGTTTCATGCTAGACATTGAACAACTAAAATATGACAATTTAACTTTGTGTATTTATTAATGTAAGGGGTTTTTTAATTGGTGCAAATATTAAACAAGCGTATTTATTGCAATAATTGTTTTGATTGATATATGGCAATAAATTTAGTATACAAATATTGAAAATTTAATTTAGAAATACACTTAATGTGTTATTAAGACATTTACTATGCACCTATATTTAATGTAGGATATTACAAAAAACATTTGTTAAGACAATTGTTAATCAATGCCAAAAATAAAAACTGAAAAAATTAAATTGTTTGCCATTGATGTTAACTAAAATTACAGTGGCCTCCGGTGTATTTCTAATTTTAAAAAACCCCTGCTTTTAAAAATAAACTTCAATCACATTTCTTGCAACTTAAAACTGTTTAATCAATTAAAGGAATTTTAAATATAATTTTGAATTTTTTTTGTTTGTATTTATACATTTATCCTCCTTTACAAATGAAAATCCCATTTTCTTATCCATATATGGGTTTAAAAACATAAAGAAATTTTTTTAATCAAAATTCAAAAACAAACCAAAATATAAAAATGTATTAATATTGCAAAATTCAATATATCCCAACAAATAAATATAAGATTTCCCATGAAAAATAACATTATTCATAGGAATATTATCAAAAACTTTATGGTGTACTATTTTTCCTTGATTAGTGAATTTAAGTTTGAAATTCTGAATAGAAGCAGCCCACAAAATTGCAAGAAGCATTCGTATATTTCATTGAGTTAACAATTTTCCTTCTAATTTTATGTTTAGAAAAGCTAATAATAGGCAGAGGCATAAGGTAGTCTGGAGGAAATTGTATAAACCATATCCTTTGACAATGAAAGGTAAAATAAAAATGTACAAAATATTTAATTTTTTTATATCACATTTAATGTTTTAACATTATAGGCAGGTGAGTGCACAAATTTTTTTGGAAAAGCTATAGAGGTTTGGGTGCAATTTGAAAGAAGGGAGATGTTAGTATAATTTTAGTAAAGCTCAGAGGAGGCCAGTGCAATTTTCCTAATCTAAAGTTAATGTGCATTCATTATGCCTACCAATCATTTAATATTTGAACATGTTTTGTAAATGTACAGCTGACAATCTCTAGTTATAAATAAGAAGGGCAATGCATTCCAAGTGTTACCAAATATCTTTTTTGAGCACTAGAAAAATGAGTCAAATGATTATAGCCCAACTCTATTGTTTTGTGTTTATCCTTCTCTTAGCCTTTGG
>JARYZH020001656.1:0-24462 GCA_030021035.2 Notholithocarpus densiflorus | reverse complement strand
GAACGGTTATTAAACAAATAACCGTTTCACACATGCTATATAAACAAAGAAAGGTAAGGGGATTCAGACACTTTTTTAGAGAAATTATTTTCCTTTCACAGAAAGTTACAAATTCACTAACTTCATCATCGGAGGACTTTTGGCCGGTCTCCACCGGTCCCCTTTGACTTAGTTTTTGTTTTCAGGATCAAGCCTTAAGATCATCAACGTTCGATACATTCAGCCTTACTGATTTCTTTGTGCTTATCAGTTGGCGCCGTCTGTGGGAATCGGTTTTGTTAGATTTCATCTTCGATTTCTACAATTCCTTTCTCTGACAAAAAGGCTGTAATGGTCCAGACAAGATCGAGGGCTACTAGTCCAGGCCATCAAGAAAGTAGGGATGCCTCTAGCAATCCTTACCGTGATCGTCAATCTGCGCCTGCAGTCCCACCATCCTCTGTTCAACACGTGCAATCCATGGCAGCCGCTATGGCAGAATTGACTCGCCAGAACCAAGAAATGGCAAGGGAGATCAATCTCAGGAGGCAGCGGAATGAGGCGTATGGAGAAGGACAAGGCCAGAGCCAAGGAGATGGAACAACCGCTGAGCCTGAAAGTCAAACAAGGGGCACCACATCAAGGAGGGTGCCACATTTGGAAAGAGAGATCGACCAGATGAGGAAGGTTATGGATGAGATGCGGGAGAACATGAGAAGGGCAAACCCCGTAGAGGATCTGGTTCACCGGACAGACTCCCCCTTTACGGCTACCATCAATGGTCACCCCTTGCCTCCAAAATTCAAGATGCCTTCTTTAGATTCTTATGATGGAACGCGTGACCCATTTGATCACATTGCCACTTTCAAGACTACGATGCACCTTCAAGGGGTCCCTGATGAGATTATGTGCAGAGCTTTTCCTACAACTCTCAAAGGACCGGCGCGGGTATGGTTCAGCAAAATACCCCCGAATACAGTGGGTTCGTTTGAAGAATTGAGGAAGCCCTGACAGTGGACGAAGTGGATGACAAACTACTCTTGGCGGCCTTTCACAATGGGGTAAATTCTGATTTGTTCATCCACAAGCTTTATGAGAGAGAACCTCAGTCCATGGCTGAACTCGTCCATTCAGCCCAAAATTTTATGAATGCAGAAGACGCGATCATAGCCAAGAAGAGGAAGAGAGTTGAAAGAATGGAAGCGAATCCCGTGCGTCACTCCGAGCAGGGCCCTCGTCCAAAGAAGGGATGGGTAGAAGATAAAAAAGATCGAGATGGTAAAAAGGGTGGCCCATCAGCGCGGAGTCAGCAATACACTCCGCTGAACATGCCGCTCGAGCAGGTCCTCATGCACATTAAGGACAATCCTTCTTTAAAATGGCCGGAGAAAATGAAAGGATACCCCAATAAGCGCAATAGAAACAAGTATTGTCGCTTCCATAGAGACCACGGGCATGACACGGACGAGTGTTTTGATCTAAAGCAGCAAATTGAGAATCTTATAAGGCAAGGAAAGTTAAGGAGTTTCTTTGGACGAGACAACAAAGATGAGAAATTGAAGGGTAAAGTAGAAGAGTCATCACGACCACCCCTTGGAGAAATCAGAGTTATCATAGGGGGAAGTTCTACAGGCCAGTCGTCCAAATCCAAAAAGGCATACCTGAAGGCAGTGCAAAGCGTTCAACTCTCTGGACGAGCGCCCAGAGCAAGGCCCATGGACGAGCAAGCCATCACATTTACGGAGGAGGACGCTGGAAAAATTCACCATCCTCACGACGATGCTATCGTCATTTCCTTGCTTATTGCTGACTACATGACCATAAGAGTATTGGTGGATAATGGAAGCTCGGCGGACATTTTGTACTTTCCAGCCTTTCAACAGATGAAGCTAGGACGAGACCGGCTTCGTCCGGTGAATTCCCCCCTGGTAGGTTTCGGTGGAATGAAGGTACAACCTGTGGGTACTATTACATTACCAGTGGTAGTGGGGACATATCCACAGCAAATCACTAAAGACGTGAATTTTCTTGTGGTCGACTGTTCATCCTCCTACAACGCCATAATTGGAAGGCCAACTTTAAATAGTTGGAAGGCTGTTACATCCACTTACCACCTGTCGGTCAAGTTTCCAACGGATTATGGAGTAGGACAAGTACAAGGTGACCAACTAGCAGCAAGAGAATGTTATCTGGCCATGTTGGCCACGGACGAGCAAGTTCAGACCATGAATATTGAAGACAAGAGAATTGTGGCAGAGCCCACCGAGGTATTAGAAGATGTTTCCTTGGATGAAAACAACCCTGAGAGGTGCACCAGGATTGGGGCAGATCTAGAAGAAAAGATTAAGAAGAACCTTGTCCAGTTTTTGAAAAAAAATATTGATGTGTTTGCATGGAGCCATGAGGATATGCCGGGTATAGATCCTAGTGTCATTACCCACCGTCTGAATGTATGTCCCTCTTCCAAGCCAGTGCGACAGAAGAAAAGGGTGTTTGCCCCTGAGAGAGACAGAGCTATCAAAGACGAAGTCCAAAAGTTAATTGTGGCGAAGTTTATTCGGGAAGTGTACTATCCGGATTGGTTGGCCAATGTAGTGATGGTCAAGAAGGCAAATGGCAAGTGAAGAATGTGTGTGGATTTCACTAATCTAAACAAGGCTTGCCCCAAGGATAGCTACCCATTACCACGCATTGACCAGTTGGTGGACTCCACTGCGGGGCACAAGTTGCTTAGCTTCATGGATGCTTTCTCTGGATACAATCAAATAAGGATGGACGAGGCTGACCAGGAGAAGACATCCTTCGTTACTAGTCAAGGATTGTTCTGTTATAAAGTGATGCCCTTCGGCTTGAAAAACGCTGGAGCAACATACCAACGACTGGTCAACCACATGTTCCGCCCCCAGATTGGACGAAACGTAGAAGTCTATGTGGATGACATGTTGGTGAAGAGCCTGGACGAGGGAACGCATCTGAATGACCTGCAAGAGACCTTCAATACACTCAGGCAATACAGTATGAAGTTAAATCCCAGCAAGTGTGCTTTCGGGGTAGCGTCTGGAAAATTTCTTGGATTCATGGTCTCACACAGAGGGATAGAGGCAAACCCGGAAAAAATTAAAGCCATTCTAGATATGAAGCCTCCGCAAAATATCAAAGAAGTCCAGTCTCTTACTGGGCGAGTTGCTGCCCTCAACAGGTTTGTTTCTAAAGCTACTGACAAATGTTTACCATTTTTTAAGGTACTGAAGAAAGCATTCGACTGGACGGACGAGTGCCAAAGAGCCTTCCAAGATTTGAAGACGTATCTTGTTACGGCTCCGCTGCTGAGTCCGTCCATGATGGGAGAAGAGTTGTTTTTATACCTAGCAGTGACACCGCACGCCGTGAGCTCAGCATTAATAAGAGAGGAAGGAAAAGTGCAAAAACCCGTGTACTACACTAGCCGGGCATTGAGAGGAGCGGAAGGACGATATCCACTGATAGAAAAGTTAGCTTTCGCACTTATCACAACTTCCAGGAAACTGAGACACTACTTCCAAGCCCATGTAATCAATGTTATGACAGACCACCCACTCAAAAAAGCCATGAACAAGCTGGAAGCAGCGGGAAGATTGATCCAGTGGGCCGTCGAACTCAGCGAGTTTGACATCCGATACCTACCAAGGCATGCCATAAAGGCTCAAGCCCTGGCATACTTTATTGCGGAGTTCACACCAAGCTATGATGACATAGAAGAAATGGAAAACAATAAGAAATGGGTCGTCCATGTGGATGGTTCGTCCACACAACATGCAGCAAGAGTAGGTGTGGTTTTGCAATCCCCTGAAGGAGATAAACTGAAGCATAAGATCCGTCTGCAATACCAAGCGACCAACAATGAAGTTGAGTATGAAGCCCTTCTAAAAGGGTTGGAACTGGCTAAGTCTGTGGAAGCGAAGTCAATACTCGTCCAAGGAGATTCCCAATTGGTCATGGGCCAAATAAATGGAGCGTATGAGGCGAAGGGAGAACGGATGAAAAAATACCTAGAGAAAGTGTTACGGCTTGTGAGAAAATTCAAAGAAGCTAACTTCGTTCAAATCCCAAGGGAGGAGAACGTGGAAGCAGATACTTTAGCAAAGGAAGCCTCAGCAACTGGGGCCATGGACGGATTCGATGAAGTACAATACGTCCCAAGCATAGATCTCCCTGAAGTACAGCAAATAGAAAATGAAGAAAATTGGATGACCCCAATAGTATCATACCTGAAGGACGGGAAGCTTCCGGAAGAGAAGGATGAGGCTAAAAAACTTAGGGTCAGAGCAGCCAGGTATGTTCTTATGGATGAAGTTCTGTACAAGCGAGGCTTTTCTCAACCCTATCTCAGGTGTCTGGCACCAAATGAGGCAAATTATGTTTTACGGGAAGTTCACGAAGGAGCCTGTGGAAATCATTCGGGAGCCAGATCACTTATCCACAAAGTCGTCCATGCAGGGTACTATTGGCCAACTGTTCAAGCAGATGCGAAAGCTTACGTCAAGGTATGTGACCAATGCCAACGATTCAGTAATATCCCCAGACAGCCATCGGAGTATCTTACCCCGATGATGGCACCGTGGCCCTTTGCACAATGGGGACTAGACATTTTGGGTCCCTTTCCATTGGGCACAAGGCAGATGAAGTTTCTAGTGGTGGGCATTGATTATTTCACCAAATGGGTAGAAGCTGAACCGTTAGCAAACATCACAAAACAGAATGTTAAGAATTTCGTGTGGAAGAACATCGTGTGCAGGTTTGGAGTGCCAAAAGTGTTGGTATCTGATAACGGGCGACAATTTGACAATGCACTCTTTAAGGACTTCTGCACACACTTCGGAATTCAAAATCATTATTCCTCGCCCGCCCACCCACAGGCGAACGGTCAGGCTGAAGTTGCAAACCGATCCTTGTTGAAAATCATCAAGACTCGGCTTGAGGGGGCAAAGGGAGTATGGCCAGATGAGTTACCAGGCGTTCTATGGGCGTACAGGACGACAGCACGAACCCCTACGGGGGAAACTCCTTTCAAGCTAGCCTATGGAAGCGAAGCAGTCATACCTGCAGAGGTGCACATGGCCAATCACAGGGTGATGACGTATCAAGATAAGGATAATGAGCAGCAACTCCGTTTGAACCTTGATCTAATAAACGAGGTAAGGACAGATGCAGAGCACAGAACAGCAAGGTACAAAAACCTCATGGCCAGGCAATATGATGCAATGGTAAAGCCGAGGCGGTTCAACATAGGAGATCTCATCCTGAAAAAGGTCTCTTTGGCAACCAAAAACCCAGCTCATGGGAAATTGGGCCCTAATTGGGAAGGACCCTACAGAGTTATCAACTGTAAAAGGCAAGGATCTTACTACTTGGAGGCCCTGGACGGGAGGAAATTGGAGCATCCTTGGAATGTGGAGCACTTGAGGAAGTACTATCAGTAAAAGTAAGCCTAGACGAGTACTACTATAGATGAGCATGGAGCTTGCCCCTATTTTCATTCTACTTATGTTTGATACTGTGTGTTTAATACTACTACTTTATTATTTATGTTGTGCCATAATTATGGACGAAACCATGGAGTTTGTACTTATTAAATAAAAAAAGGCATTAGTGTGTATATGCCTTATCTGTAAACAATATTTATGTTATGTACAAAATGTTGTGTGAATCTCAAATCTCCAAGCTATTTTCGTTGAAGCTAACCCACAAGGAGGTTGAAACAATTTTAAGACGGAAAAATTCTCTGGACGCGGAGATGTGACGTCTAAAGTTTTTCTAAGATAAAAGCAAGATTAAGACTCGTCCATAGAAAAGGACGAGGTAAAACCTATACCTTGAGCAAACCAGTAGGCCAAGGCATGCTCGTCCACACAATGGACGAAATAAAGCATAGAGCATATCCAGATCATGGACGAGGAAATACATAGACGAGTGTTTAAACTTGTTAAAGCACCTGCTAAAACAATCCAACCCATGGACGAGCATAATGCAGGGTCTAATCCTCACTGAACATGAAAATCAGCCCAGTTCAAGGACGAGTAATGCTTAAAATTACCGTTTTACAGGCAAGTTACAGTTGGTGAAATTCCAATAAAAATTGTCTAAGTATATATATATGGAGTATGGACGAGTCAAGCGCGAAGTCTTGTATATAAAAGTGAAAACATCTCGTCCATGCATACAAAAATAAAATATAATATATACGCACATATATATGAACTAGCACTCATTCGATTGTTTTAAAGGCGGACGACCAACGTCCAAACACCTTTGTGAAAGCACAAGTTCAATAACTCGTCCTAAAACCATGGACGAGCCTAATGTATTCAGATACAAGTTCAGTGACTCGTCCTAAAACCATGGACGAGCCTAAAGTATTCAAATTACATTAAAGGGGCCAAAACTAAGGGCCAAACAAAAAGAAGAAAGGAAAAATAGTCTTGTAAAAACTCGTCCTTAAGCAGGGGGGCGTCCATCGTGAGGTCTTCCTTAGACGGCTTGGTAGAAGCATCGTCCTCCAAGTTAACGTCCTCAGAGCTGGTTTGAAGAAGAGAACTGGTTGCAGCATTCAGATTAAGTTTGATGGAGCTGAAGTCCACTTCAGGGAAGTTTTCAACAGCGTCCAACCTGAAATCTTCAAAACCAGCTGCATAATTACGGTCCAATGCATCCGTGTACTCTTTGGACGACTTAAATTCAGCCACAGCATCCTCTTTTGCCTTGGAGAGACGAGCACTTAGATCGTCATTCATCTTCTGCAAGTGGTCGATACGGGTATCTTTCTCCACTGCATCAGTCCTAAGCTCCTCGATCAGCTTTTTATGCTCAGTGACTTCCCCCTTAGCTTTTGCAGCATCCCCAGCCCATTTTTTGCAGTCAGCATTCACCTCTTGAATCCTTGTCTCCAATAAAATCCTCGTCCTATCCAATTCTGTTGCCTGTTTGGACGCTGCCATGAACTTTGACATGGCCTACAAAAAGGTAAAAGGCAAAGGTTGGTTGGACGAAGAAAAATTGTTAAAACAAGGACGAGAAAGAGATATTGACATACCTTAAAGAGGTCATGGACGCCAGAGTGTTCAAACTCCTTTAAGCCCATGTCATAACAAGCGTTTATGTCCTCGTCCAAAACAGCCATCTGAAAACGCTCCCAAGCCAGATCTTCGTTTTCAATAATGTTTGTAGGAGCCTTTCCAGAAGGCTGGGACGAGCCAGGTGTAGTTGACTTGGACAAAAGAATCTTGGACGGCGGAGTTTTAGACGGGGTGGACTCAATCGGAGTGGACGAATCCACATCAACTATCTGGATGGAAGGCTGGGACTGAGGAGGTTTAGACTTAACCACCTTGGACGAGCTGTGCTTCACTCTTTTGTCTCTACGACTGGGGAGCCCTTCTAAATCTAAGTTTTTTGGTAAGAGCTTTCTTTTATCCCCAGCCGTAGGACGAACCTCAGGACGAACCTGTGTCTGAACTTCAGGACGATCTTGAAGGGGAGCCTCAGAACGTTTCTCCTCACCTACAACTTCTTTCCCCTTGTTTTCTTTCATTGTTGACATTCCTAGAAGATAATAAACAGATCAGGAATACACAAAAAAAAAAAAAAAAAAACTTAAGACTTACTTTTGCGCACAGTAACCTCGTGTGCAATAGCCTCGTCTGATGGCTCAGGACCCAAACTCCACTTGGCAAGAAGTCTAAGACTGACTAAAGAACGAAAATCCCTGTCTGTGTGAAGACGAGCCCTATGGACGCGATCACGATGAAATTTGCTCAATGATGGACGTTTGACGGCTACAACACAACGAGTAAATACAGGTTAGAGTTTGCAAACAAATCAAATAGAAAAAGAAAAACAAACAAATAAAAGGGACGTACCATCAGGACGAAGGTTCCCTAAGTCCCCAGTATAAGGAGGAAAGGGATCCCTGCCAACGTCCACAGGGTTCCCTGCCCAAAAACCAGATATAAAAATATACTCCGTCTTCCATTTCCTGTCAGACGAAGCTAGGGACTTGATTAACCTACAATCATTCCCCCTAGCAGTAAACTGATAAAAGCCATTGGATTGACTTATTTCGGAAGGTTTGTAGCAATAAAGAAACTCGTCCACAGTAAGAGGACGATTCCCACCAAAAACTTCTCTCCACAAAACTTGCATGGAGATGACTAATCTCCACGCATTAGGGTTAAACTGACAGACGCCTAATCCTAACCTGACCAGCAACTCTCTAGCAAATGCGTTTAATGGAAACCTGAGGCCACCTAAGAAATAAGCTTCATAGACGCCTATTCCAAAACGAGGATTACAACACCACTCTCCACGGACGGGGAGCCTGGGATTAAACTCGTCTGGAATTTGGTACCAAGATTTAAGATTATTAAGTCTCTGTTCATCCGTCTTGGAATGAACACCTACAGCACAGCTAAAGACGACCTCCTCCTCGTCCGTCGGATCGGACAAGGGAACGCTGGACGGAGAGCCAGCTTGAGAGCCAGAAGCTCTCCTAAGTTGCTCCTGGATGACTTCAATAGGAAACCCAGGGGCCCTAGAAGAATAAGCCTCGTCGGTACTTCCCCCACTAACATCACTAGTCCTATCAGAACTAGACTCGTCACTACTCTCATCATAATACTCGTCTATGGCCTTATCAATGCTATCATTAGACGAAGAAGCAACTGACATTTTTGACGAAAGAAACTTAGAACCTAAAGACGAAGAAAAGAAGAATACCTGGCTTTAGACGGAAGAGGACTCTAGACGCGGAGAAACTCCTAGACGAGGCTCTAGACGATGGATGTCAAGAAAGAAAATTTCTGAAATGAGTAGGGTTAAGGGAGGTACTCCACTATTTATAGGATGTTGATCTGAGCATTTGAAACGACTCCACCTATACGAGGACGACACGTAGCATCTACCTTGAAAGACTAAATCGACGAGACTAGTCGCCAATAAAAAAGTGACACGTGGCATATTGATTTATTGATACCAGTGAAATACGCCCAAGGACGTGTCGGCATGTCATCTGATCCCTTGGACGACTCATATGGACGAGGGGGCAACTGATGGTGTTACAAAAAACACCAACCACTAGTCTTCCATATGACTCGTCCATCCAATGGCCAGGTAGGACGAACCAAACACAAGATGATCATTCCGAGCGTCTTCAGTGACCTCGTCCTTGTACGGACGAGGTCCCTTAAGGAGCTCGTCCGTCTTCACAATCGTTTGGACGAGGTCTGCATGAGAACTGAAATAAATAACACAAGTCGTCCGTAATGAACTCGTCCGTCCTTGATAAGAGATGGACGAGTTTATTAAGTTAGACTACTATGTGTGGATTTCTCCATTAACTATTATACGACCCAAGTCCAACTGAGATAACTTCCGTGACGGTTATGGAAGTTACTCCATATCTTCCGGACTCCTTGATAATGGGAACGGTTATTAAACAAATAACCGTTTCACACATGCTATATAAACAATCTTCAAAGAAAGGTAAGGGGATTCAGACACTTTTTTGGAGAAATTATTTTCCTTTCACAGAAAGTTACAAATTCACTAACTTCATCATCGGAGGACTTTTGGCCGGTCTCCACCGGTCCCCTTTGACTTAGTTTTTGTTTTCAGGATCAAGCCTTAAGATCATCAACGTTCGATACATTCAGCCTTACTGATTTCTTTGTGCTTATCAATAATAATAATAGAAATAGAAATACAACACAATCACCAATTCACCATTAAGTGAATGAAAAATGCTAAAACTAATACAAATTTTATAACAAAACTTACAAACTGATGTGATAGGAGTATGATTAGTATCACTTAAATAATATAATAAATGAATGTTTTGAATAGCTTTTTTTTTTTAATTGATGACACGTCAATTAGTAAAATCTACATAGTAAGTATCACTAACTCACTTTGGATAGATCATTCTTTCTTTCTTTTTCTTTTTTTTTTTTTTTTTTTTTTTTTTTTTTTTTTTTTAAGAAAAAATTTCAACCTATGGTATCCACTCTTGGTGATAACTCTTTATCATCAGACCAAAACACCAATCGATTTTTGGTGTAGCGGGGATTGAACCCTATATCTCTTATTCAACAATCAAAGACTTTACCAATTGAGCTAGTTGGAATCCACGAATATCAGTCTTATTAATTAATAAGAATTAATAATAGATTTGAAATAAAAAAAATTATAATATAAAAATTAATATTAATATTATTTAAGTGATATTTAGATATAAAAAGACCCAATTAAAATTTTCACCTTAGGCCTCAAACTATCTTGGGCTGGCTTGGATAACACTAAGCAAAAGCTAAGCCTTTCCATATTGTTCACAATTTAATTTGGAAAAATATGGTTCAAGGGTGTTTGAATTTATAGGGAGGGGTTGAGTCTTTAGAATTAATTACGTTTACCTTGTAGTTTGAATAAGATGACATAGCAATGTTATGTATGATTTTGACCTTGACTGGACTAAGTGCAACTTTCTACATGGACTCCACAGACTTCTATATGATTTGTAGCCCAATATAGATAAAGACTGTAGAATGACAACAATCTTGCACGATCGGTGGTTAAGGGTCAAGATGGGCTGCTTGGGCAACCAAATTAGTGTCATCAGGTGGTGCCTTTTAGTCATAAATTGTGGCTTATCCTTTACCTAAAACTAAGAGCAATTTCAATAGTATTTTCGGTGACCCATTCTGCTGAGTCTGCCTTGATCATCTCGGTCAATTCTTGCATGCGTTTTTATTATTGCATGGACAGAGAGGGATCTTCTTGGTGATCCATTATGGGCCGAAGTTAAAATGGCCCTCTTTACTTCCACAATGACAAAGAATGCCGCCATTATTTAAAAAACTTTTTTTTCTTGAAGGAGACCCCTTAAAGCCCAATCCATGATTCTTCTTGCAGGAATTATCCAACATATTAACCTGACAACATCTCTAATCTTCAATGTGATTAAATCAGCCAGTATGGCGAATGCATTGTGCTGCAAAAAGTCTAATGACTTAATAAATTCAAGAACATTTTTAGCCCAAAAGTTTAATGCCTTGATTTGTTCTTAGCCCAAAAGTGAATTATTGTCACTTGCATGGTATGAAATGTTCCTCCTTGGTGCCATACGCAGAGGTGACTATGTGTTAGGAATCTAGTGGTTCCTAATGGGAGATGGGTAGGAATTGTTCGGGAATTGATGGGAAAATTGAAGGAAATTGATTTGAAATGAGGTAGTTACTCTCCATAGAGAAATATTAAGAGAAAGAGAAAGGGGAAATATACCAAGCAATCCATTAATTTATTCTTCAATGATGTCTAATGTTGAATTATAATTAAAGATGACAATTTTGCTTCACTGTGCTTTAACCCACCCCACCCTACTTCGTCTAGCGCGAGTTTTGCCCACCCGGCAAAGGTTATAGTGCAAGGATGAGTTTACACATTTTAGACCCACCATGTCCCACTCCGTCCCTACCTTACCTCGTGTTGATAAAAATTATAATTGTAAATTTTTTATATTCTAAAACCCTACTATTTAAACAAACATATCAATATAAGTTTATTTTATTATACCCAACATGGCTCTCTGCCTCTATTTTGTTATTTGTTATACTATAAGATTTTTATTTTTATTGTAATATTGTCTTGTTAAATATTTGAATAATATTATTCAATTTTTGCTAAAAATCAGTTTGATTCGATGAGCTAAATTTAATTGTAATTTCAAGTATATTTTTATTTATGAAATAGGTTTTATAAAAAAATTTGTAATAGTTGTAGAACAAATTAACAAAAAGAAGAGTTTAAATATAATACGAAATAACAGCATACTAGCTAGTTTTTAACTCCGAAACAAACAAAATAAACTTAGGATATTGAATGGAAAGAACTAACAAATTAAACAATAAAACTTCCTAGAATACCAATTAAAATCGGTGCACTTGGCTTTGTTAATATTGAAAACAACATGGGGAGCATTCCTTAACTTCTTCCTGGTGAGGGCCCAAGCTGAGGTGCTGAGAAAGGGTCAATTCTTGCGTGCATTATTATTATTGCATGGACTGTGAGAGGGATCTTCCTGGTGATCCATTTTGGGCCGAAGTTAAAATGACCCTCTTTACTTCTACAATGACAAAGAAGGCCGCCATTATTAAATAACTTTTTTTTTTCTTGAAGGAGACCCCTTAAAGCCCAATCCATAATTCTTCTTGCTGGAATTATCCAAGATATATATTAACCTTATATCATCTCTAATCTTCAATGTGATTAAATTAGCCAGTATGGCGTATACATTGTGCTGCAAAAAGTCTAATGACGTAATAAATTCAACAACATTTTTCATAACTATTGATGATTTTAAAAAAAAAAAAAAATTCAATAATTACAATGGAGAGGGGGATTTTAACCCTAAAAATTTAGAGAAGAAATAATAAGTGTCAAGCAATCAAGTTATAAGGTTCTTGGTTCATAACTATTGATGTAACAATTGTGTTTTTTAAATAATTTTATTTTATCGGATTGATGTAACAATTATGATTTGTGTAAAATTATTCAATTCCATTCTTTTAGATTCCTTTAGAATTTACTCATTCCATTCCTTTGTAAACTCTCAAATGAAGTGTTAGATTGTTAGTGGTTGTTTGAGTGAAAGTGGTGTTTTTAATTCTTTTCTTATAGCCATTATACCATCCAAACCATATGGCCCAAAGGCTTGTTCAACCTTATTGAATTCAAATTTCAAATTTCTAGTCTATCTAGGCAACTCAAAAATCACCTAACGTGAACATAAAAAATCCATCTAAGGGATATAATACAAGTCGATTTTACGTAATATCCAAACCCAACCCGAAAATTTTGGTTAATATCCAAATCCAGCCCAATAACCTTTTACCCATGATGAACCGGTATTACTCGGAATTTTCCGGTCGAATCGGGTAGGATACCCATGACCGTATGAGTTTGGCCATCCCTAAGCACATGTTTGCAATAGCCACCAATGCACTCCAAATTAAAACATGTCTCCTCCATTCCACGTAGGGAGAAAGTTCATGGATCGTGAAAGTAAGTGAAAAGCTGGACATTTATAAATGCTTAAACCCAAGAATTACAATCTCGGAGATCCAAGAATATTGCATTAGTTAGGGTTAAACATATACTTGTGCATTTGGTTGCAACTAATACTGATTGTTTATTTCTTAGTTGTTGGGAGTTAGTTATGGTATGATGTAAAACAAGGCTTTAAAAATTTTCACATAAGCAAATAAACTAAAATTAAAGAAAAAATTGATGGCAAATAGAATAAATATTTTTGAAAACTATTGTGTGAGATGAGATATGATATCTTGAATTACATTAATCCGTGCATGACATAGATTTGGTCTTAATAAGCAATCCATGAGCTTATTTTTAAAGAGTGTGTCAAACATGATACTCATTGATCATTATGATAAAATTTGCATGTTTAGGCTTATCTTGAAATAGATTTGCAAGTTTAGGCTTATCTTTTCCATATTTGATCTTTACACCTTGTGGACTAATAATGATTTTTCTACTTTTTATCGTAAGCCACCTTGCAATTACGATATGTCTCCTTACAAGGTCAATTACTTGATATCTTCATCAAGTCTCCTCCACCAAGTCTCTTTCGTAAATTAGTCTCCAAATTTTAGTTGGTCTTACTTCACTTAACATGAGTTTGAGAGGAGCTGTTAGTACAAGCCCAGCAAGCTATAGGACCAACGAACTTTAATTACTTGTATCACACCTTTATTGTTTATATAGACATACCAGTGTACAGTAAGCTCAATTGGTAAAGTCTCTGATGGTTGTATAAGAGATCTAGAGTTCAATTCCTGCCTACACCAAAAACTGATTGGATTCAATACGATATAATTCAGTCTTTAACATTATTTATTAATTTATTTTCTTGTGTTTAACATGCCATTTATGAAATTATTTGATAGTGGGATGAAAACAAAATTGGCAATTAATTCCTAGGATACCAATATTTGGATTGGACAAGATGAATGACTAATACCTTTCCACCTTACCACTTAGCTTCCAATCTTAGACCAAGGGTTTATATTAGTTTTCTTAACTTCCATGTAACCTTCTTTTTTTTCTTAGATTGTAACTAAAAATTAAGGCAATGTATTTTTAAAAAAAGACTGTATAATCAAAGATATGTGATGTAATTTTCATATTTTTATTGAATAGTGTGATTTTTTAATGAAATAAAGATATATTTTTGCTTTTCTTGATTTGTTGCTGTTGGTTTTTAGACCCCTTAAAATACAATTGAATTAACCTAGTTAATTAACCAAGTTATTACTTAGTCTAAATTTCAAGTCTAGGTTATCACAATCAAACAATTATATCATGCAAAGCAGCGGAAAGATAAATAACACAATGATATGATCACCCAGGAAACCAAACTAGTAAAAACCTGGGGAGAATTTAATCTAGCTATCCTTAAGGTAAACCTGAATCCACTATCTTGAAAGAATCGAAGTTCATACAATAAGACTTACAAGCCCTCACGCTCAACTTCTTATTGCTACCCACCAGTAGAACTTATTGACACGACCACGTGCAAGCTCCGAATCCACGGACTCCTTCTTTCTTGGATTCACCACCAGATACAAGCACCCACGCTTGTTTTTCTTTAGGCTTCAATGGCAGCAACTGAGTTGATCATTAAGGTGTAGATAACATCTCCTCCTTGATAATCCTAAGCTTGTGTGAAGGAAAGCTTCTCACAGATCTCACAAGAGATTCACACAAACAACAATATGAGCAACCTCTAAAACGTGGCTAGGGTTTGCCTTATATACCTAGGGCAAAACATAAAACCCTAAACGTTTTAATGAGCTAGGGCTGAGTTGAAATTATGCAGAAAAAACAATCAGACCCGAAATTCAATTGATCGAGCCTAAGCTTCGATCGATCGAGTCAGGCCGAAATGCACAGTAACTTCTACATTCACTTAAATCTAACTTTACATAAAAGACATAACTTTGAGCAAGTCTAAACACGACTAACCAACTTGTTTTGATCATGGTTTGTCAACAATACAAATTAGAATTCTAAATACATTAATTCTAAGTCTTTAGAACCTAACAAACTCTCTCTTTAGCAATCCGTGACAAAACACAACTAAAAGTTTAAAGTTTACAAAGAAAAGCCCTTTACAAAAAAAACGCTCATTATAACAAATTCAATCCTAACTACTATCCATCAGTTGTAAGTGTAGACAGCATCTCAATTGAATCAACATGTATATTTCCTGAAACACTTAAACAAAACGCATAACTGCATGTGTGATAGAAAAACAGTAAATCAACAAATATGCAAACTAACTCTCCCCCTAAGTTAGATACATCAAAAACAATGTTAACTCCCCCTAAACAGAACATTCTTGTATTTTCCACACATATTCCCACAATTCATCTAAATCTCCCCCTTTTTGTCACGTATTGACAAAGACAACTCAATAAAGAGTAAACATACGCAATAAAGGATAAGAGAAAAACAAGGGAACACAAAACAATTCAACTCTATAGAAAATAGAGACAACTCCCCCTATGAAGAACAACAAAGCTTAAAACAAGCTTCTCCCCCTATAAAAATAGGAAACACAAAACAAGTGTTGGGAAAAACAGTTTTGGGGAAAATATAGGAGGTGGGGACAAATAAAAACACACAAACCTAACTTAAAAAAAATTGAGGATACACATGAAGAAAAATATTTTCTCTTTCAATAAATGCAAACTTGACACTATGTGACTCATAAACAGTTGCATGAGTAGAGAAAATATTTACACATTGATTATCCATCATATCTCTTAAGAAAAATATTTTCTACATTTCACACATAAAAAAGGCATATACGAGAAAGTACATAGCTTAAAAATTAATCAATCAATTTTTTGATCAAGTTGAGTACCCAATGTAGCAAAATGTATGCATGTTATGTGTGAAAACAATGAGAGATAAGACTGCAAAACTACAAGATGGATACAAAAACAATGCAATGCATGTGAATCCTAAACACAAATGATGCATGAAAAAAATTTTTGGTCAAAAACATAGAAACTGAAAATTTTTCAGTTGCGATCGATCGAGAATCGATCAAACATCAATCAAGTCAGGCAGACTCAAACCAAAAATTTTAATCGCAATTTTGATTGATCGAAAAACAAGTTCGATCGATTGAAAATTTGGAAAAATCAGTTTTTTTGAAAAACAGAGCATTTTAATGCAGAAACTCCTCAAAGCACATTGTATTATGAATAAAATGCATGAGTATGAGATGAAAAGTTTTTCAAAAAACACTTTAATTCAACCTAGATCTTCCAAAAACAAGCTTTTCAATCAATTTGTCCTCAAAGCTCAAACAATAAATACATTTTGCATCAAAATCAAGGAATTTTAATCTTGGATAGCCACAACAAAATCACACACAATATAATGTACCAAGTTTAGCAAAGAGTAACTTGTGTAGTGTGTGCAACTAGCAAAAGCTTGAGATACATGTGAGGTGATATTTGAATAGCAATCAATCACAAAGTCTACAAAATTCATCACATAAAATTTAAAAGAGACTATCACCTAAAGAGTTACATCATATAACTCTCACATCTCCTAGAAAACAAGTTTGCAATCATGTAAGTTTCTTGAATTTTGCCTCATAATATACACACCAATTTTAATTATGTGATTTGGCATCAAGCCTAATAGTACACACCAATTTTAAGCATTAAGCAATTAAATTGAGGCTACACCTTATGTTCTTTTTGTGCATGTGCTACACTTTCTCGAGCACAAAAAATCTTACGATATGCACTAAGGTGTTCATGATTGGCTAGTAAATAGTGGTGAGATGGTTATTTATGCCTTTCTCAAAAGAATCAAGTCCAACAGTCAAATAACATGTGACTTAAAGATTAAGACAAAGTGATAAACACCATAAACATCTTTCCCACACAACATGCACTACAAAGCTTCAACTAGTCAAGTGCAATAAATAAGCTCATCAAAGCTAAACAAGGTACATAAACTTGTTATGTAAAGATTATATGGCCAATCCTTGATTATAAATCCAAGATGTGAAATACAAAACACAAAAATCTTTTTGGTTTTAAAAACTATATGACCAAAAACAAAAAAACACATATTATGCTAAATGAACAATGCAAATGCAATGCATGACAGTGCTTAACTAAGCTATAGAGGGTACACAAACAAGAAATATCAATTTCTTAATTAACCCTTGAGTACATGTACAAATTAGTACATACTCACACAAAATCAGAAATATCTTAGCACTTATATAACACATACTATTCAAGTTTCTCCATAATGTCAAGTATGTTCTAAATCAAGAGAGAGATATCATAATTCATGTAATCCTCAGAACAAATAAAACAAGAATAAAAAACAGAAACAAAACATGTCCACAAATAATTGAAAGAATTAAATCAGGGACAAGTCAGCAACACTCACCTTAGAGAATCTTTTCTCACCCATCTAGCACGAGTCTTCGGCTTTGTATATGAAAATCCATGTGAAGCAGAGTGTATTTGAGGGATTACACCAATCTTCTGAGAAAGACTGAAATCCTGCAAATTCCTTTCACAAGCCAACAAGCTTAAATTTTTCAAAATAATATGAAACAATTTATATAGACTTATGGTAGGAGAAATATCATCACAAATCCTAGATTGAAATACAGAATTTCTAAATTTCAATTTATGACAATTAGGACGAATATGACCACGGACACCACAAAAGTGGCAAACAGGAACAAATTTAGGAACATCAGTATTCCTAACAGCAAATCTAGTCTCAGATTTCAGTTTTTGCCTCAACAAAGAACAATTTGGTCTAATATGACCAACAACACCACAAAGGTGACAGGTAAGCACAAAAATAGATTTATTATACTCTCTAACAGTAGGTTTAGACTTAGGTTTAGAAACTTCAGTGTCTACATCAGAACTTTTACCTTTGTCTAACCTAGTAAAATAAGCATTTTCTTTATTATTCCTCTTGAAAGGAGGGATATAAACTTTCTCAGTTTTAGGCTTAAAAGAAACAGAAACACTTCTGTTATCAATAGCAGGCTTGGTACGAGTCAAATTTTCAATTTTAGCTTTAAATTCAACTAACTCTTGTTCCAAGCTTTTCATCTTCTCATCTTGAGAGGAAATTTGATTTCTCAAAAATTCATTCTTTTTATTAGATTCATCTAATCTAACAATCAATTCCTATTTTTCAAGATTAGCCAATTTTAACTATTCCTTGAATTTTTTAGCAATTTTCATAGATTTCAATAATTCCTTACGGAGAGTTTCACAGGCATCAATAAAATCAACAAAAGCATGAGCAGAAACATAATTAGAAAGACAATTCAAATTATCCATGACAACAAGGGTCAAGGATTAGCTCTTAGATCTAAAGATCTAAAACAAAAGAGCTACCTGCTCTGATACCACTTATTAGTTTTTAGACCCCTTAAAACACAATTGAATTAACCTAATTAATTAACCAAGTTATTACTTAGTCCAAATTTCAAGTCTAGGTTATCACAATCAAACAATCATATCATGCAAAGCAGCGGAAAGATAAATAACACAATGATATGATCACCCAAGAAACCAAACTGGTAAAAACCTGGGAAGGATTTAACCTAGCTATCCTTAAAGTAAACCTGAATCCACTATCTTGAAAGAATCAAAGTTCATACAATAAGACTTACAAGCCCTCACGCTTGACTTCTTATTGCTACCCACCAGTAGAACTTACTGACACGACCACGTGAAAGATCCGAATCCACGGACTCCTTCTTTCTTGGATTCACCACCAGATACAAGCACCCACGCTTGTTTTTCTTTAGGCTTCAATGGCAGCAACTAAGTTGATCATCAAGGTGTAGATAACATCTCTTCCTTGATAATCCTAAGCTTGTGTGAAGAAAAGCTCCTCACAGATCTCACAAGAGATTCACACAAACAACAATATGAGCAACCTCTAAAACATGGCTAGGGTTTGCCTTATATACATAGGGCAAAACATAAAACCCTAAACGTTTTAATGAGCTAGGGTTGAATTGGAATTATGCAGAAAAAACACATCAGACTCGAAATTCGATTGATCGAGCCTAAGCTTCGATCGATCAAGCCAGGCCGAAATGCACAGTAACTTCTGCATCCACTTAAATCCAACTTTACATAAAAGACATAACTTTGAGCAAGTCTAAACACGACTAACCAACTTGTTTTGATCATGGTTTGCCAACAATACAAATTAGAATTCTAAATACATTAATTCTAAGTCTTTAGAACCTAACAGTTGCTAAAAATAGTCAAGTAGCAAATCCACACTAATAAAAATAAATGATCTAAATAATTATAATTTGTTTTTAAAAACTAAAATCTAATTTAGTAATTAGTTTAAATTAACCTAATTCAACACTACATTTATTTATTTACTTTTATTAGAATGATGACATAAAAAGTGTGAGCTTTCAAAAGCTTGACTTTCATTTGATATTAGAAAATAAATAAATAATCTGATTTTTCATATTTTTAAATGTAAATATTTTTAATTAAAATGTTTCAGCGGTTTGGTGTGACATAAAAAATTTTATGTCACACCAAAATTTTCTTCATTGACTTTTCAAAGTCGACTATATTTTAGAACATTCCAAAATAAAATGGCTAATTGTTAGTTTATACATTTGTTGAATACATAGTACACATAAATTATTTTTTGAACTGAAATCATGTCTTATAATTAATTTTTTGAACTAAAATAATGCCTTGTAGTCACTATTTTAGTTCAAAACGTGAATTGGGTGTACTTTGTGTATAATAGGGTGGTGTGCCCAAATAAAATAGACAAAAAAGGGGGGGGGGGGATGGAGAGAGTAGTATTTTGTTGGGGTTTAACTTTAACTAAAATTACTATTTCAGAAAGCCTAGTGATAGTTTGGAAATAGCTTATTTAGCTTTTTGTTGAAAGTGTACCAAAGTATACTTATATCTTGAAAAAAAATTTAAAAAAAAAAAAATACAGGAAAATGTGAGGTTTTAAAATGCTGTACATAAAAACTAAAAGTTAAAGGCTAAAAGCTAAAGTTGATGCCAAATAGGCTCTAATATCATCCCAAACTAGTGAATCACAGTTAACAGAAACTAGCATTTCTTATACCATAATTTCCACGCCCACGGCCTCGAGAATTTTTTTGAGTGCTAGAGGAAGACCCACGGCCAGATTGAAAATAACTGCCGCTGCGACGACCACCGCAAGAGTTCCCATGACCGCTGCAAAATTTGCTCCGGCAAGTTGAAGGTCAACAGTTGGCAGTTGATGTTCATGCCGCAATTCATGAGCTAACAGGTGCCCATATAATTCATCAACGGTGAGAGGATCCACTCTTGTGGTCACAGATGTAACAAAGGAATCATATTCAGATCCCAGACCAGCTTGGTCTAGTACAAAGGCGGAATATAAAGCTCTTGCTAATGCTGCTACAGAAACTAAGTGTCTGTGTGCTCTTCTTTTTGAGCTTGGTGTCCCTGTTACTTGCTTTCCAGTGCTATGGTGTGACAACATTGGTGCCACTTATTTGTCATCAAATCCGGTTTTCCATGCTCGTGCAAAGCCTGTTGAGATTGATTTCCATTTTGTTCGAGATATGGTTGGTGATGGTTCTCTTGTGGTTCGCTTTTTGTCTAGCAAAGATCAGTTAGCTGATATTTTTACAAAGCCCCTTTCTTCTTCTCGGTTTGCTATGCTTCGAACCAATCTCAACGTTCTTCCTGCACGGTTGAGCTTGCGGGGGAGTGTTAAGGATAAGGTTGCCAGCACAAACTAAGGGTGCTGTGTAGCTGTAATGTAGCTACATAAATTCAAATTTGAATCTGATCCGTGTAGCAGCTATAGATAGATATTTCAGTTTTTGATTTGAATTGTAAAAGAGCTTTAGATTGAGATATGATAAGATAGGATAGGGTAGAGTTATCTATATTTTGAACTTCCTTTGTATTTTAATTTGTATAGTTGTATAACTCTATAAATGATAAGTCCCAAATCAGATTGGATTGGGGTTTGCAAATTATATCAGATTACTATTATCTTTACAAGTAGTCTCAGGTAACTCCTCGCACAAGGTGCTTGTATTTCATAGTTTCATAAACCATAACTTCCATAAGTAAACTGAGTGATTCTGTCTTGACTCTTGAGCAATGGCTAATACCAATGCAATTTTCTCTTTGCTCTTCACTCTCACTTCTTTCTCTCTTCTTCTTCTTCTTCTTCTTCTTCTTCTTCTTCTTCTTCCATATTGCATTGATGCTCATTCCCTTGAGGTTTGCATGTTTGATGCAATATATCAATTGGGGGACTTGATCTCTGACACTGGCAATTTTATTCATGAGGACCCAGCTTCGCCTTTTGCTCAGCTTCCTTATGGCGAAACCTTTTTCAACAATGCCACTGGCCGGTGCTCCAATGGGTTGCTAATGATTGATTATTTTGGTAAGAATCAAACTTGTTGTCATTGATGTTTATTTATTTGTTCTTTTTAGTTGCTGTTGGATTGTTTAAAGGCGTAAATGCACTTTTGGTCTCTACATTTTAAGCCATTTCTCGATTTGGTCCCTAAACTAATTTTTCTCCTAGGTCAGTCCCTAAAATCAGAAAATCGATTCTATTTTGATCCCTGCCGTCAACCCACTAACAGAAAAATCTGATGTGGCAAACGGAATGCCTTGTTAGCACATTAAATGTTGACGTGGCTATTAAAATAATAATAAAATATTTTATTTGGCCTTTTTTAAATGCCACATCAGCATTTTAATTTTTTTTTTAAAGCCACCTCAGAAAATTTTAAAAAAAAATTTAAAGAAAAACCTTAAATTTAATTTAATTAAAAAAAAAATTTCATAATGTTGTTCATGTTCTTCAACTTGTTCTTCATGTTCTTCACAAACCAAACCTAGCAACCAAGAGCTCAAACCCATCACAAGAACACAAACCCAGCAACAAGAACTCTTATCACAAGAACACAAACCAAGAACTCACCCATCATAAGAACACAAACCCAACTACCAAGAACTCAAACCCATATCAGAAGAACACAAATGAAAAGAAGAAAAAATTAAATTAAATACTAATAGGAAATATTCATCATGTTCTTCCCAAGTCCAAGAAGCAACCAAACCAATCTCTAGCAAACCCCAAATCCAAATCCAGCAACCAAATCCAATCTCCATCAAATCCAGAAAAACAAAAAATAAATCCAAGAAACCAAACCATAAATAAACCCGAGAAACAAACCCATAAACACAGTAACCAACCCAATCTCCAGCAACCCATAAACCTAGAAATTTTCTTGGGAAACAAACACACAAAAAACCCATAAAATCAAACAACTCCACATTCTCTCCAAAAAACAAAAACAAAAACAAACCCAGAACAAGAGGAACAAAGTTTTACAATTGAAAAAGGAGAGATTGATAAGCGAAGGGCAACTCATGGATTATACTCCACAACGTTGTGATCATCACCATGGATCCTCAAAGCCGAGTCTTTCGCAACAGTGGGATTGTCATTGAGCACGATTCAATCAAAGCCATCGGTCAATCATCAGATATTCTTCGCAATTTCTCTGCTCTCGCTCACCAAATCATCGACCTCAACTCCCAAATCTTACTCCCAAGTACTTCCTTCTCTTTCTAGCTAAACTAAAATTGCTTTTACCCAACAAAAAAGGAGAGGAAAATCGAACGGTGAAGAGAGAGAAAAAGCTTGTGAGCTCCGACCATGAAGTTACAATGGAGAGAGATTCCGTCCATGGCCGGTGAAGAGAGAGAATATTTGAGATTAGAAAAAGAAATAGACTTAAAAAGATAAGGTTAAAGAAATAAGAAGAAAAAGAAAAAGACTAAGATAATGATTTTTGTTTTTTTTTAAGAAATGATTTTACTTTAAATTAGATTTTTTTTTTGTTTAAATTTTCTGAGCTGGCATTTTTTTATTAATTAAAATGTGATGTGGCATTTAGAAAATGCTAAATATATATATATATATTTATTATTTTATTAGCCACATCAGCAAACAGTGTATTCCATTTGCCACATCAGATTTTTCTGTTAATGGGTTGACGGCAGGGACCAAAATAGAATCGATTTTCTGATTTCAGGGACTGACCTAGGAGCAAAATTAGTTTAGGGACCAAATCGAGAAATGGCCCAAAATGTAGGGACCAAAAGTGCATTTACGCCTTGTTTAAAAGTAAAAAGAAAAAAATTTTATTGCATATATATATATATATATCTATATATCTTTGGTTCTTTTTAGTTTCTGTTGGTTATCAAAACACGCAGAAAATACTTTTATAGATTTCTTATAAGAAGAAGTTCTTTCAGAAAGAATAAAGAAGCAACAATTTGACCAACTGAAAACTCTGTTTCTTAACCACCTTGTTAGGACATATGTGATTCACTTGTTAAGAACATATGTCACTACTTTATGTAATTGACTAATCCTTTGACAAAATGCACTTTACTTGTATTTGGGTAGATCTAGGATGTGTTTAATACTTCAAGAAACTGTATTTCAAGATCAAGTATTAAAGCCATGCGAGTCTATCCAAGAAACAAGCTGAAAAAGTGTTTGTAATTAAAGCTCGACAGCTAGCATCTATCGAGCTTAAGAAGCTGTTCCAGCCCCGTGGCTTGACAGATGCTCGATAGCCGCTTGACAGATAGGCATCTGTCGAGATTTATGAAAAACAGAATTCCAGATCTATTTTGACTCCAATTCGTGATTATGTGTTTGGGTCTTTTTTTCTCACAACCCTAGACATATAAAAGGATTGTTTAAAGGGCCGTCAAAGTGGACACAAGTTGCACAAGTGTTGAGCAAAGTTTGTTCAAGAAAATTGTGACCGGAGATAGAATTTGCCCTAGTTCATCTCTTGTGAAGAAGTTATTATGTTTGTACACCGTAGGGTTTTGTAACCAAGCATCTTCTTGATTTTCATTGTCTAGATGAACTGAAGAACTTTGCAGCCAACAACCTTCTCTAGTTGGTGATTGAAGTCGCGTACTGGGATCCACGCAATTGGTTAGTCACGTACTGGGAGCTGTGCATCAAAATGAGAAATTGTCACTACAGAACAAGTCCAATTGGGTATTGGGGTAAGGGTTCTACTGTAGGTTGGTATAAGGTACTAGGATTCCTTTACTTGTAACCGCTTGTTGTGATAATAGTGAAATTTCGAGAGTGGTGACCTTAAAATCACCCGGTGGGGTTTTTGTCGTGTAGGTTTTCCCCATTCATAAAAAAATCACCATGTCAATTTATTTTCCCCTGCATACTTAGTTTAATTGGTGATTTGTTTGTGCTACCACGCGTTTGCATGTTAATTTGATTAATTAATAAATT
>JARYZH020001655.1:0-24483 GCA_030021035.2 Notholithocarpus densiflorus | reverse complement strand
TTGGTGATGCTGAGTTTTTTGAGGTGGACAATATCACATAGCCCAACAGGCAATCCCTCCAGATCATTGCAATAATCAATGTTTATCTCCGTCAAATTTGGCAATGAATCTGAAACTTGAATTGTACAATTCTCAAAAGCCTAACCAAAATTACACATAAACAAGGATATTTTCTTCAAACTCGTCAACGGTATAAGGGTATTGCAAAACAAAGAAATTGAAACCTTCTCTAATCTGATTCTCTTTAAATTGGGTAGAGACTTGAGCAATTGAAAATTGCTTATTTTGGAATGAAAGAAACCATAATTATTGACTATCAAAACCTTGAGTTTATCCATTTTCTCCACAAACTCAGGTAAGGTGTAATTCTTTGTATGAAAATTCAGAACTAGAACCTCAACTTCGGATCCTTGAATGTTGCACCAACTCGACGAGAATAATTCATCTGCGAAAAGAATGTTATACAGTGTGACAAGCCATCAATTTATGAAAATTACATATTGAGAGAATGTGCCAACCTGTTGAGATAGATAATAGGCGAGCACTAATGAGTTGCTGTTTTTGTTCCGTCCACCACTTTGGTAGATTGTTTCCACTTATGTTAATAATCAGTCTTGACCTTCCCGGCTGCTCTGATGCATAGCAAGCTCTCTAAGAATATCATGTTGTGTGACAAAGTCTTCATTATAATAGCTTACCTCACTTGCATCTTTCCTGATTAATGGGCAAAATTAAAAGCTTAGAACATGTTAACAATATAAAGTGAGAGAGAAAGACTGAATAGTCTGTATATTCATGTATCAAAGAATAATATACAATAGAGAGCAGAGAGCCTTATATAGGCTAGGTATGTGTGCAGTACAAGCAATATGAGTAAATTACAAGTATAGTATACTGGGCCAAGCCCAATGGGCTAATCTAGTCTAAACTATACACTAACATCCCCCCTCAAACTCGAGGTGGCAAGGAGGAAGCCAACTGGAGTTTGGATATAAGATCTCGAAGACGACCAGGCGGGTGAGTCTTGGTGAAGATATCAGTAGGCTGGTCAGCAGAGGAGATGGAGAACAACTTGAGATTGCCTTTCTTGAGATGCTGGCGAGTGATGTGGCAGTCGATCTCAATGTGCTTGGTGCGTTCATGGAAGACATCATTATGAGCAATGTAGATAGCACTACGATTGTCATAATAAAGAGGAGTGGCAGTGGGCTGTGGAGCATCCATGTCAGCCAAGAGCCAGCGAAGCCAGACAAGCTCGTAGATGGTGTCGGCAAGGGCACGATACTCAGCCTCAGTACTGGAACGGGAAACCACATCCTGCTTCTTACTACGCCATGAGACAAGAGAAGTACCCAATAGGAAACAGAAACCTGTGATAGAGCATCGATCAGTCGGATCACCTGCCCAGTCCACATCTGAATAAGCATGAAGCTCGAGAGAAGACCGAGAGGAGTAGTGGAGTCCATGATAAAGTGTGCCCTTGACATATCGGAGAATCCGAAGAACGGCAGCATAATGGACAGAACGAGGGGCATCCATGAACTTACTGACCATACCCCTCGGCATGTGAAATATCTGGACGAGTAACGGTGAGATAGATCAAACTACCAACCAACTGACGATAGCGAGTAGCATCAGATATAGGTTCACCATCCAAAGGTGTGAGCTTTGCATTGTATTCCAAGGGAGTGGAAACAGTCTTGTTGTCGGTGATACCGGCTTTGGAGAGAAGATCAGAAGCATATTTAGCTTGAGAAAGATAGTAGCCATCAGAGGATGAGGTAACCTCAAGCCCAAGAAAATAGCTGAGAGTGCCCAGATCTTTCATCTCAAAATGCTGACTAAGGAAGTGCTGAAGAGAGCGGATGCCTGCAGAATCATCTCCAGTAATAATCATATCATCAACATAAAGAAGAATAAGAGTGATACCAGCAAAGGATCTGCGGACAAAGAGAGCAATGTCATGAGGACTCGAAGTGAAACCCTGCTAAGCAACAACTGAGCTAAACTTTTCAAACCAAGCTCGAGGAGCCTGCTTGAGGCCATAGAAAGCACGGCGAAGGTGACAAACTTGACTGCTTGAGTGTGGATAGCCAGGGGGTGGCTGCATGTACACTTCTTCTTGGAGGTCTCCAGTGAGGAAAGCATTCTTCACATCCATTTGATAAAGAGGCCAACGACGAACAGCAGCCACAGCAATGAGACATCTGACAGATGTAAGGCGAGCAACATGAGCAAATGTTTCCTCATAATCAATGCCATACTCCTGAGTAAAGCCCTTGGCAACTAGGCGAGCCTTGTACCGTTCAACAGATCCATCAGCCTTGGTCTTGATCTTGTAAACCCACCTACAACCTACTACAGACTGACCAGGAGACAAATCAACCATATCCCAAGTGTGATTCTTATGAAGGGCATCTAGTTCTTCGTTCATAGCTTGCTGCCAAAGAGGGTCAGTATGGGCCTCACGATAGGTGTGAGGTTCATAGAGGGTGGCAAGAGCAAAAGAGCAGTGATAATCAGTGAGATAAGGGGGAGGAATGCTTACCCGAGTGGAACGACGAAGTTCAGGACTAACAAGAGGCTCAGGAGAGGGTGGTGCCACAGGATCCAAGACAGGCGGGTCATATGCCAGGGACAGAACCGGAGATGAGTCGTCTGGAGAGACAACCGATGTTGAAGAATCCTCCACAAGTTCAGGATATAGAGGGAGGAAAAGATCAGTAAAAATGGGAGACTCTGAGGAAGAGGACACAGGAAACTGCTGAAGACTCGTGAAAGGACGATGTTCCCAAAACTCAACATGACGGGAGACACGAAGGCGATGAGAAATGGGATCATAGCAACGAAACCCCTTTTGAGATGTACCATAACCAAGGAAACAACAAAGACGAGCACGAGGCTGGAGCTTTGTTCGTTCATGAGGAGGAAGAGAGACAAAGCAAGCACAACCAAAAACCCGAAGAGAGGAATAGTCAGGAGTTTGACCATAGAGAAGCTCGAATGGTGATTTGTTGTGTGTAGTTGGTGAAGGAATACGATTAATGGTGTATACAGCAGTGAGTGCGGCCTCACCCCAAAAGCGCTCAGGAAGAGAGGCAGAAATGAGAAGGGTGCGGACAACATCAAGAATGTGACGATGTTTTCGTTCTGCACGACCATTTTGTTGTGAGGTGTAAGGACAAGACCGCTGAGGAAAGGTACCATGACTGTCTAAAAAGGATAGGAAAGATTTATCATTATATTCTTGAGCATTATCTGATCGAAAGACTTTAACGGTGCGATTGAACTATGTTTCAATCATTTTATGAAAAGTTTGATAAATAGACACAAGTTCAGACCTATGGTGAAGCAGATAAATCCAAGTATATCGGGAAAAATCATCCACAAATATGACAAAATATTTAGATCCCCCCTCAGTGGGAACAGGTGCAGGACCCCAAATATCAGAATGTATAAGATCAAAAGGGGCAGAAGAAAAGGAGTCACTTTTATTAAAGGGCAATTTTGTTTGTTTGCCAAAATGACAGGAAGTACAATCAAATTTTTGAAACTGAACTGAACCTAAATGACCTTGAGAAGCTAACAACTGAAGACGAGATAAGGATGGATGACCAAGACGAGCATGCCATAGATCAGGTGAGGAGGTGGCAGTGGTAGCAGCTGCAGAAACAACTTGTGAAGGAATCTTCAAGTCATGAACCTCAAACATGCGACCAACCTTACGGCCTGTCCCAAGCACTTGACCCGTCCGGGGATCCTGCACATCCACACCATGATTAGTAAATAGAAGATCTACGCCTAATTCACAAAGTTGACCAACAGAAAGCAAATTGAGGGATAACTTTGGAATATGAAAAGTGTCACTAAGGGATAAACAAGGAGAAGAGATTGTTCCTTTATGACTAACAGGCATAAGAGTTCCATCAGCAGTATAAATGGTGATTGGATGTTCTAAGGGTGCCTTATCAGAAAATTGGGATTCATCAGGAGTCATATGGTTACAACATGCAGTATCAAAAAACCAAGGTTGTTTACCTGAGGTGACAGAAAGGGCAGTGGAAGTGCGGGATAAAACCTGTTGAACAACTGCCTCAATATCAGCCGTAGTAAATGAGGAAGCCAAAGATGGACCTGTAGGAACCGATGGATCTGAAGGACATACAGTAGCTGCCCGAGGAAGAGAAGCTTTATTCTGCTCTTGCACAAATTTCTGTAGTTTGCGACAAACAGAGATGTCATAGCCTTTAGCATGGCAAAACTCGCAGCAAGTACCTTTAGAAGACTGAGAGGTGGGACGCCCAGAGTTTATTCGTGGAGGAGCAGTGAATGCAGCAATGGGAGGCTGTGGAGAGGGTGTAGCCAATACATGATCAGATGATGACATGTGAAATGTAGGCCGACGGTTCTCCTCAGAAATGAGCTCCTTGACTACAGCATCAAGAGAAGGAGTAGGAGACCGGCTGAGCAAAGAAGCCCTAGTAGGCTCAAAATCCTCACGTAAACCCATCATGAAGTGCATAAGTTTACGGCGATCCCGATATTTGACAAAGAGCTCAATGTCCTTAGAACACACTAGTGGAGGATCTGCAACAGAGAGTTGTTCCCACATAGTAGAAGTCTGAGAATAAAAATCAGAAATAGACTGACCTGTCTTTTGGCGCATTTGATAAAGCTTTGATTCAATGTGGAACTCCAAGCTTGAATCATTAGTACAATTATACCGATCGGCCAGAAACTTCCAAGCAGCCTCAGCAGTTTCATGACGAGGAAGAAGATTATGAATGGAGGGGATAGAGGTATTGATAAACCAAGATAAGATCTTACTCTGAATACTCTCCCATTCCTCTAGGCGTTCTTCATAATCATCTGTTGTAACAGTAGTCTTGGAGGCATCTTCAGCAGCTGTGGCTTTGGACTTAGGGTTTGGGACTGGCTTAGGAATTGAACCAGTCACATATCTCCACAGTTTACGACCCTTGAGAAAGACAGTCATATTCTGAGACCATGCATGATAGCTAGTAGGACCATCCAACATAATGGTGATAGGACGAATGATATCTCGCTCGTTTTGTTGAGCCATAATAAAGAAAATGACTAAAAAGTGGGATTTAGAGACCTCAAATGAAGAAACAGAGTCCAAAATCAGAATCTACGCGAAAAACTGAGCAAGACAGGCCCTGTTGAAAATTTTTTACTACGGTCAAAAGTCAACGGTCAAAGTCATCGGTGGTCAACTGCTGACGTGTGCTGACGTAGGCTGCTGACGTGTGCTGACGTAGGCGGCTGACGTAATGTGATGATGCAGACGCTGACGTGGGCAGGATGACGTCAGCTTAGGGCTGACGTGGACAGACGCAGAGTATCTCAAGCGCGTGAGGCGCGTGGGGCGCGTGGAGGCACGATACCGGCGCGTGGTGGCGCGTGTGAAAAACTGGGGGCGCGTGGAGGCGCGTGTTCGACACTCAGAAGCTTCAGGCAGCGCGTGTAGGCACGTGCCAGGTCCTTTTTGGCTATTCTCGGTTGGGTTTTTCTCGGGATTGTCTGTTCTGTCACCCTGTACCTTTGCTTTGGCAGTTAGATGAATAGAACGATGAGATCCGAGAGTTGTAGGAATTGTGGGCGTGACGGCGGTGACTCGCTTCTGACAGTGACTACTGGATGAAGGCGAGGGCAGCGGAAGAACGCCGGAGATGTCCACAGGAACCAGAAAATCAGAGGAACCGCTCTGATACCATGTTAACAATATAAAGTGAGAGAGAAAGACTGAATAGTCTGTATATTCATGTATCAAAGAATAATATACAATAGAGAGCAGAGAGCCTTATATAGGCTAGGTATGTGTGTAGTACAAGCAATATGAGTAAATTACTAGTATACTGGGCCAAGCCCAATGGGCTAATCTAGTCTAAACTATACACTAACAGAACACATTAAAATTCTTCAATATTCACACATAAAAAATATATATTTCATTATTATCCAACAAAACTAAACAAATAGTGACACAACCAAGAAAAATCAACACTATCAGTTTCTATCTACGACAAATGAATTCAAGTGTCTGCCTGACAAGCAGCAAAAGGGTATAGACTAATAAAAGTTGAAACCCCCACTTTTCAAGTAGTTGGAATCTCTAGTTTGGCATCACTTTCCTTCTTTCTAGCTCTTTGTAGCAATCACATCTTCAATGGTAAAAAAAAAGTTCCTAAATTGGCTAGAAGTAAAATAAACCATAATAACATATTATTAATTGCCATCATTAGTTAATTAAACCACATGACATGATAAAATATTTGGACCTATCAGCCTATGGCTGGGTATAAAGTTATAACATATTACTACTAGCAACTAGCAGCAATCATATGAAGAGATCACACTACAAGATAATCATATTATCGAAATAATAAGCGAGCATACCTTGCCATCACAAGTCTAGCCAAATTCCGATTGGTGAGTTCTTCCATAATGGCAATGGCATGGATGCCATCTTCATCTAGTTCATATAATTCTGCCCACATATCGATGAGGGCAGCAGCGGGGATCCTTTGGTCTTCAGGAAATGAACCAAGGTCCATGAAACAGTTTTTGATGTTAACCTTGTGATCTAGAAAGTCTAAACTCTTTTGAAGATTATCAAGTAGCTCAGTATCAGAATTTGTACGTTTTTAGACCCCTTAAAACACAAGTTGATTAACCTAGTTATTTAGCCAAGTGATTACTTAGGTAAATTATTCAAATCTAGGTTAACACAAGTAAATCATATCATGTAAACAATGTGGAAAGTAAAGAACACAACGATATGATAACCCAGGAAAACCAAACCGGTAAAAAAACCTGGGGAGGATTTAACCTAGCTATCCTCAAAGTAAAACAGATCCACTATGAAAAAATTGAAGTTTTACAATAGCGACTTAGACCATTAACATCCTATTACTACCTCGAGTAGAAAACTTACTACCATGACCACGTGACAGCTCCGAGTCCACGGACTACTTCTTTCTTGGATTCACAGCAACCACAAGTACTCCCACTTGTGTTTTTCTTTAAGCTCTTTATGCAGCAACTGAAACGATCACCAAGCTCTCGACATCAATCTTGATCTTGATAACCCTAAGTGTGTATGAAGGCAAACACCTCTAGATCTCGCAAGAGATTCACACACACAGCATAAACAACAACCTGAAAATGTGGTTAGGGTTTTTCCTTTTATACTTAAGGCAAAACATAAAATCCTACACGTCATATGGGCTTGGGCTGAGTTAGAAAATTCTGCAGAAAAACATTCTGCACGAGCTTCGATCGATCGAGTCTAATTTTCGATCGATCGAGCCTTACAGAAAGCGAATAGTAATTTTTTGCAATTACTCGATTCCAACTTCACAATAAACATACTTTGAGCAGCCTAAATCTAGACTCTAAGTTTTGATCATGGTTTGCCAACATTACATATTGAAGTTTTAAAACATTTACATCCTAAATCCTTAGAACCTAACAAACTCCCCTTTTGGCAATCCGTGACAAAACACATAATAAAACAAAATGCTCAAAGTTACAAAAACAGCCCATTACAATAAAATTGCCCAACCAAAAATAATTCAACCTAACTATTATCTATCAGTTGCAAGTGTAAACAGCAACACGACTGAATCAACCTGTATATTCCTGAAACACTCAACAAACACATAAACACATGTGTGGAAAATACAAGTAAAACAAAATAAATTCTTGATTTCACAAAACATAAAATAAAAGACATATACCATGAAAAACCTCATAATATAAATCAATAGCCAATGTAGCACAATATGAAACAAGAAACAGAAATAAAAAATATAATGTCTCCCCCTAACATATACATCACATAAAAATAACTACATCAAGATAAATACATCATGAGCCAAAAAATAAAGACAAGATGAAAGCTCCTAGATACAATCTAAAGCTCCAAAAACTCAAAATCTCCCCCTATATCCATCCATATGTACTCCCCCTTTTTGTGACGAATTGCCAAAGGGCAATCAAGACTCATCATCAAAAGGAGGTTGTGGAGGTGTCTGTCTAATGCTCGCCAAATCCGCATGCAGGGCCTGAAGCTCCGTAAGCACATCCACCAAAAGCTGACCATGAGCCGCCTGAATGGTCATGACAGTGTCCAACATACTCCGAATGCTAGAATCACCCAAAGTAGAAGGTGGAAGATCAACAGCGGCCATCGGATCAACATACTCCCCAGCTGTGGGATCACCTGAAGAAGGAGGAGGAGGTGCAACACCCGAAGAAGACTCCACACGAGGGCATTTAGAGTTAGCTCTCATTTGAGCAGCTCTCTGCTGAAGGAAAATGGGACCTATGGGAGCTATAATGTGTACAGGTTCAGAAGCAAGAAACTCATCTAAACCTAGATGTAACAAAATCTGATATATGAAAGCAGGGAAGAAAAGACCATGTGCTCTCGAGCTATTCTTATAAACTTCAACTAAAGAGCTAATAAACAGAGAGGGAAAAGAAATAGAAGCATCGGTGACAAGAGCATGCAAAAATGCACATCTCTCAATAGGAATGGTGTGCAAATGAGAGATGGGCCAGATGGAATGACAAGAAATCCGGAAAAACAAGTAATGAATCTCGGTCAACTCATGAGAGGTAATCCGAGGATTAGAACCCCACTGAATGGAAGTACCAGTGAAATATGACATAATGTCATCTAGAGGAGGGGTCTCATCATAGAGATACACAGGATGTTGTACCTTAGGCACCTAAGAGCAGAGGCCACTACCGAAGGAGTAATGACATACTCTTCACCCCGTATCCAACTTTTCCAAACTGAGTGTTGGAATCATTGGAGTGGACAGAGAGATACGAGTAGAACTCTCTAATCAAGGTAGCCGGAGGAGGATGATCTATATCCAACAAAGGTAACCAGCCCCTACGCTCAAAATTCCTCCTAATTTCCAGATCAAGCTCATCTAATACTACCTTCCTCTTAGCCCAAACGAATCTAAAGATGTTCAGCTTCTCATATGTTTCTTGGTTTTTCTCAGTACGAAACCTATCACTGTCAAAGGCTGGAGTAGAAGAGGAGGTGGATGTCCTATGGGCTCTAGTCTTCCTAACCATGATGCTAAGGGTGGGAAATGATAGAGACAAAAGAAAGAAAACAAAGAAAAACCAAGGGCAGACTACTTCAGACATGGTTAGAGCACAAAAAAATATAGAAAAGAACAATCTATATGATGCATGAATAGAATAAACAAATGATGCATGCTCTAATGCATTGAGAACAGTTCAATTATACTTTAAAAACATAGAATTGGGTGAACATAGAGTTTTAGAACAAAAACCCAAACTTTGAAAAACTCAATTTCAAAAATCCCAACAAATTGATCAATTTGTTATTACACAAGTTAGGTAATAGTATATAATGACATAATTAATCAATTACACAAGCCAATTTCATCAAATTAATCTTAATTGAACAAAATCCCCAATTTCGTTGAGTTTCAAGCCCTAGAATTTCCAATTCTTCCCAAATCACCAAATTGATCAAAATAAACCATGAGAAACATGTTTACATCATCCAATAACAAAACCCATTGATCAATTTTGAAAGAAATCATCTCAAACATCACAAACCCCAAAAATTATTAGGTCCGAAAATTACACCTAAAATGCATGAAATATGTGAATAAAATGAAAAAGAAGGGGTAGAAATGTCTTACCGGCACAAGAAGACAAAAACCTTGAGAAAAATTTGGGAGGAAAACGACAAAAAGTGGACTTGAATCTGGATCGGTCAAAGAGAGAGAGAAAATAGCTTTTTGAAAAGTTTGAAATAGTGAAGAACACGTGAAAAGCTCATGTTTTAAAAAACTCTCCGAACGATTTTCGATCAGTCGAAAAATAGGTTCGATCGATCGAAAATCACGTTCGATCAATCCAGCATCAATCGAGCAGCGATCGAGCCAAGCAGATTCAAACCAAATTTTTTATCGCAATTTCAATCGGTCGAGCAACAGGTTCGATCGATCGAATCTGGAAAAATCAATTTTTTGAAAAACAGAGCATTTTAATGCAGAAACTCCTCAAAGCACAATGTTTTATGAATAGAATGCATGAGTATGAGATGAAAAGTTTTTCAAAAACCCTTGAATTTAACCTAGACCTTCCAAAAACAAAATTTTCAATCAATTTGTCCTCAAATCTCAAACTTTTAACACAGTTTGCATTAAAATCAAGGAACTTCTAATCTTGGATGGCCACAACAAGATCACACACAATATCATGTACTAAGCTTAGCAAAGAATAACTTGTGTAGTGTGTGCAACTAGAATAGCTTGAGATACATGTGAGGTGATAAGTAAATAGTGATCAATCACAATTTCTACAAAATTCATCACATAAGTTTGAAAGTGACTATCACCTAAAGAGTTACATCATATAACTCTCACATCTCTTAGAAAACAAGCTTGCAATCATGTAAGTTTCTTGATTTGCCTCATAATGTACACACCAATTTTATTTAATTTGAAACTTATTAAGATAGCCAAGATAATGTACACACCAATTTTATTTCAATTTAAATTTTATTATAAGCCGAGGCTACACCTTATGTTCTTTTTATGCATGTGCTACACTTTCTCGAGCACAAAATCATATGATATGCACTAAGGTGTTCATGATTGGCTAGGAAACAGTGGTGAGATGGTTATTTATGCATTTCTCTTAGGATTTTTTAGTCCTTACAATCAAAAGCATGTGACTTCAAGATCACGATCATGTGATCAAAAACTATAAACAACTCCCACACAACATGCACTACAAAGCTCAAACTAGTAAAGTGCAATAAAATAAGCTCATCCAAGCTAAACAAGGTACATAAACATGTTATGTAAAGATAATATGGCCAACCTTGATTTCAAGTCCAAGAAAAATCATGCAAAACACATTTTTCTTTCCTTTTCCTTCTTTTTTTTTTTTTTTTTTTTTTTTTTTGAAAAAATAACAAAAACAACGTAGCATGAAATGCATGAATGTTATGCAATGCAAATCCTAGAAACAAAGAAAACAAAAATAGCAAAGAAGAATGGTCACAAAGAATAGAGAGATGAAGCACAAAGACCAAGAGAGCCAAAGATGACTAGGGACACAAAATCACACCAATTACTTGACGAAGTGCCTCAAACTTACTTCTATCAAGAGATTTGGTGAAGATGTCAGCATTCTGACGTTCAGTAGGGATATATTCAAGAGCCACAATCTTCCTTTCAACTAGGTCCCTAATAAAGTGATATCTAATCTCTATGTGCTTAGGAAAAGGAAAAAAAACAAACATCATGCTATATGGAAACATCTTTCCTGTTTACTTGCATTTGTGCATGCTGATTTGAGGTAAAGAGATCGAGGATAGGGATCTCAGCCTGTTCACCTGTTCGTACTCCAAGCAGATGGCACCTCACCACCTCCACCTTCCCGCATGAGCTCGTAGCAGAACTCCATAATGGCATGTTTTTTGTCATTCTGTTTCAATATGTTCCCATGCATCATACTTTTAAGTTAAATAGCCAAAACTGCCAAAGTCATGTGGCATCTATTCCACAGCACAGAATCCTCCATGAGAAGAATGGCATAATTTGTTTAACAAACGCATCAAAGAAAAAGAAGTCAGTTTCCAAATGATATCGATATTTGTTTAAAGCACTGCACATCCCAATAATACGAGAAAAGAAGGATCAAATTCCAGGGATCAGTACAAAACAATTAACTTCTAAAGGTGGAACAGAGTACAAGATTTGCATATGAGAAGGGAAAGTAAAATAAAGATAGCACTATCAAGTTCCTTTCTTTAAGCACTTAATAATATATATGGAACCTTAAAGAAACTTTGTGAATTACTAATTCATGGTGACTGGAGAAGGGAATCATGGTCGCCTATTACCCTTGCTTGACTCAGAAACTTCATCAATATCTCTTCTAACATTCACAACCCGAAGATCTTTGTTGTTGTCGACCCACCACATCAATGGTGTCAGGGAGGTAACTTCATCAACAGAAAAAATTGATAGTTAGCATCCCCCGTGATATTAGCATGTAGTCATTGAATGAAGAAATACTGAAAGTAAACTAAGGACTAGAATCAGGCAGGGGGTTTGACAAATTCAAATAACTAAGTATTTGGAATAAAAATAATGACCTGCTTTTATCTTAGGAAACTTCTTTCTAAATTCTACCAAACATGGTGATTTTAGAATGATGCATTAGAAATCCAAACAAAATTCTACTGGAAATGAAAGTAAGACAATTGTAACATTTGAAACATGCAGTGGGGTAGAACTATGAGAAGCGCCATACGTAACCATCAATCAGGAAATATGATACTGCTTGTTCTAAAAAAAAAAGCATGCAAAATATTTTAGGTCCAACAGTTATTCAATTACTGGAGGTGTTTTGGGGGAGAAGAGGCGCTTACAAGCAGATCCATTAAACACAACTATGCAATGTGGTTCAACTTTGTTATTTGATCACAATGAGCCATCAATTAAAAAAATTGGCACTTCAACTCTCATGTAATACCAGATGCAAAAATTTTAACATAGACAATGTGGGGGAGTAGATTGAATCTGCCCCGAAGACCTTAACCCAAAGAGAATGTTCCAAGAAGCCCCATCCGTGGAACGGGTCCAGCCCATGTGTCAATATGAGATGACCGAGCCCCCGTCAAGAAGAGACCATTTGGGCCCATTACTGAGGTAATCCGAGAAATCTATATTCCCGTGGAAACAAAACTCAATCGAGAAGTGGTCATGTGCTTAGCTGAGGACACCCTTTCGCCTACCTTCCCCAAGAAACATGTAGAAGAAAACACAGAGCCCAATGTAACAGTCATCTCTGCATTAATGAGTTCTCCCTACCTAATGTCAGCCACATTAAATGTTGAATGACTGGCCTAACTAGTAAAAACACCCCCAAAAATCTATCTTCATGATCAAGAAATGGTAGGAGAAGGTACTGATCTGACAAATATCCCCCTAAATCCAGCTAAGAGCAGGATAGCTGGAGGAAGAGGTAGAATGGCTATAAAAGGAAGAGGAGGACACCAGGAGAGGAGATCCAAAAAAATCTAAGGAAGAACAAGAGAGAGAAAGTGAGAAGAGTCCTAACTTGTATTTTTCCTCTAGAACTTCTGTACAAACCTTGGGAAACCGATTTTTTCATCAATATAAGAGTCCTTTACAATTGTTTTCATCTCCAATCATCTGTCTAATCTTCCCATTGTAGGATTTCACCCCTCCTAGTAAGAAATTAATTGTGTAGATCTTAAATCCTTAGCAAGTTTAGTTTGTTATGTGTTTTTTACCCCCACAGACAAAATTTGAATGCATTTTTAAGGAATACTTACATTTCTTCTTCGGGTTCATTCTTAAGAGCATTTTTGGCTATACACTGGAAGGCAGCTTCTACATTGAAACCTTCTTTTGCAGAAGTTTCAAAGTAAGGAATATTTCCCTTGGAAGCACACCATGCCTTTGCCTTCTTCTCAGATACCTGAAAGTTAGAATGAGAAGCCCATAATATAAAATCATAATTAGGGGAGAAATGGAGGAAAAAAGACTTGGGGGGGGGGGGGGGGGGGAGGACATAAACAGAATGCCAATATAATATACTTATCGTTATCAATTAGAGACATTCACAAAAGAGTGGCTTGCCTAAACATGCCCAATCATTGACCCATTGTACAAATAACTAATCAACAATTTCTAGTTTCACATATAAGAAAAGGCACATAGCAACCTTACTTAAAACCTTATATCATGACACCTCATTGCCCTCTGATGCTACAGATAGTATATACATTTTATTCCTAATTAATTGGCTTTGGATAACATATTCCATCTCAAAATAAAGGAGAAAATTGAGTAAGAAGATAGGAAAGTCATCTTACCACCCGACTATTGCCACTGTCAACATCTATCTTGTTCCCCAATACAACAAATGGGAAGTTTTCCGGATCAGAAGGGCTGGCCTGAAAATCAAACCCAATTAGGAAAGAATTCAGTCACTGATACAATGGTACTTGGCATTTGTCAAATGCTGATGGTTCAATGATTACCTGAATCAGAAACTCCTCCCTGACTTCACTTGTTTACCCATCTGACATGGTCCACATATGCACTTTTCTATCTTTTCAAACTTGGGCAAACCAATAACTGCTTCACACTTGGAAATCTTCTCTAATTGCTTGTGACTTGCATGTCCCAACCGTTGATGCCATAAGTCTACTTGATTGATCTTTGCACTGAAACACTTGTTGCTTATACTTGGTGTTATACCATAATAGTTGTCAGCTGTCCTAACACCAATACACATACAGTCACCTCCTCCATCAAGTATCTCACATTCATACTTAGTGAAGAGAACATTCAGTCCATTATCACAAATCTGACTGATGCTGAGTAAGTTAGCCTTTAGCCCATCAACATACCAGACATCTTCAAAAACTGGCAACCCAGGAATATCCACAGTTCCAATGCCACTGATCATAAATTTGCTCCCATCTCCAAACATGACTGTCCCAATCTTTCCTTCAAAGAGTGTCTTGAACAAAGCTTTGTTTCTTGTCATATGCCTAGAACAACCACTATCCACATATCAAAGACAAGAATCACGTGCCTTTAAGGCGGTTAAAGCAGTATAACACAAATAATTATCATCACATGTAATTATATCAAGATACTTAAGGAAAGACTTAACAAAAGCAACAAGAGACACAAACCAAAAGTAGACAAGTTGGAACTTTAGCAATAAGAACTTCCAAGAATCCATGACAACAGGAGTCAAGAATCAACTCTTAGATCAAAGGATCTAAATACTAGAGCTAACCCGCTCTGATACCACTTGTACATTTTTAGACCTCTTAAAACACAAGTTGATTAACCTAGTTATTTAGTCAAGTGATTACTTAGGTAAATTATTCAAATCTAGGTTAACACAAGTAAATCATATCATGTAAACAATGCGGAAAATAAAGAACACAACGATATGATAACCCAGGAAAACCAAACCGGTAAAAAACCTGGGGAGAATTTAACCTAGCTATCCTCAAGGTAAAACAGATCCACTATGAAAGAATTGAAGTTTTACAATAGCGACTTAGACCACTAACATCCTATTGCTATCTCGAGTAGAAAACTTACTACAACGACCACGTGATAACTCCGAGTCCACGGACTACTTCTTTCTTGGATTCACATCAACCACAAGTACTTCCACTTGTGTTTTTATTAAAGCTCTTTATGCAACAACTGAAACAATCATCAAGCTCTCGACATCAATCTTGATCTTGATAACCCTAAGTTTGTATGAAGGCAAACACCTCTAGATCTCACAAGAGATTCACACACACAGCATAAACAACAACCTGAAAACGTGGTTAGGGTTTTTCCTTTTATACTTAAGGCAAAACATAAAACCCTACACGTCATATGGGCTTGGGCTGAGTTGGAAAATTCTGCAGAAAAACATTCTGCACGAGTTTCGATCGATTGAGTCTAATTTTCGATCGATTGAGCCTTGCAGAAAGTGAATAGTAATTTTTTGCAATTACTCAATTCCAACTTCACAATAAACATACTTTGAGCAGCCTAAATCTAGACTCTAAGTTTTGATCATGGTTTGCCAGCATTACATATTGAAGTTCTAAAACATTTAGATCCTAAATCCTTAGAACCTAACAGAATTGAAAAAAAAAATTGACCATCAAACCAATTCATTAGTCTACTGTGCCATACTTCTGCCTTCTGCCTACACAGTGAGCCACCAATCACTTTAAGGACCAGTGGGAACCCTGCACAACCTCTTACTATCTGCAATTAAAGGAACTAAATAAACTCAGTTATTGTTTGGAGGTTACAGGGTAAGTTTTTGCAAAAAATAGAATGATCATAAGGGAATGGAATGGAATGGAATGTATTTAAGCAAGGGAAATGAATGGAAAAGAAAGTAATGGAATGAAATTAAGTAACTTTGATTGGATGTTTTAAAATAAAGGAATGGAAATTAATGAAAATGAATGGAATGTAAATAATCTTGTTTGTGAGTAACATAGAGGGAATGAAATGAAATTATTTTATGACAATATTACTATTAAACCGCTATTTTAAAATAAATGGTTGACTATATAGGGATATTTTGGGAGTTTTATTAAAAAAATTATTAAATTTAATTTCATTCCCTCTCATTCCTCCCAATTTCGGGAGGGAATGAAAATTTGAGGTTTTAAGGGAATAGAGAGGAATAAGTGTTCCTTCTTACCCATTATATTCCCTCCCACTTAGCCCTCGTTTGGGAGGACGGAATGGAATGTAATGGAAATGAATAAAGAAAATAATTTTAAAATATCCTTCATTTCTCTTGTTTGGGAGTTTTAATGGAGAGAATGGAAAGTCCATTCTATTGTTTGAGGGTTTAAGTAGGAGGAAATGGAATAAGTAGGAGGGAACACTCATTCTTCATAATTCCCTTAAAACCTTTAATTTTCATTCTCCCGAAATTGGGAGGAATGGGAGGGAATGAAATTAAATTTAATGAATTTTTTCCTAAAACTCCCAAAATACCCATATATATTCAACCTTTTATTTTAAAATAGGGGTCTAATAGTAATATTGTTATAAAATAATTCCATTCATTTCCCTCTATGTTATTCTCAAACAAAATTACTTACATTCTATTCATTTGCATTCCTTTGCATTCCTTTATTTTAAAACATTCAAACAAAGTTACTTAATTCCATTCCATTTCTTTCTCTTCCTTTATTATCATTTCATTTCATTCCATTCTATTTCATTTCCTCATGAACTCCCAAACGTAGTCTTAAACTCCCACAAAGGACACTTTCAAATATGGGAAGAGAAAAATATTTTAAAATTATTCTTTTCATTCATTTCCATTTCATTCCATTCTATTCCCAGAGCTAATTGTTTGGAAATTTGAAAACATTGTTTGGTGACAAATTATTTTCCCCTTCTTGTTAGTCTAGTTCCGGAGACAGTTGGGTTATTGGAAAACAAACAAGCAATAAAGGAAAGCTTAAATGTACGTGTAGTCGTGTATGTATGGCAACATAATTTTGACTGGTACATGAGGTATTATGTACTTAAAAGAAGAAGAAGAAAGGAGAGAATGTATATATCTTCAGTTATCTCTACATACCTTACGCAAAAGGAAATAAGACAAATAAAATTAAGCATATATATATATATCAAAAAGACAAAGTACCTTTTTGATATCTTCTTCTGGTGGAATATAAGTGCTCCCCTCTTTCAGGGATGCTGAGTGACGAAAAAGAGTCATTGCATCTTCATCATTTAGCGGTTGTAAGTGATATGTAAATTCAAATCTTGGAAATGCAGTTCTTGATGTAACCAAAATATTGTAATCTGGAATATCAAACTTAAACTTTTCAGGAAGGGATTCTGATCCGAGCCAGACATCATCTAGGATCAACAATATAGGATTAGGTCTAATATGATTCAGCAGCTGTGACAGCTGGTCGATTGCTTCTTCTTCACTTTGAATCTGAAACTTAGGCTGCGTATCCTTATAATTAAATAGGTTCTGCACAATGACCTTCACGTTGGGAGTTTTTGAAACGTTCACAAAGAGAATATTGTCCTCAAATATGCCTGTCCAAACACAACGTAGTTAGAAAATTGCCACGGAGGCACATTTCAAGGCTCACAAACACAACATTACACACATAAATTAGGGCTGTAACTGAACCAAGCTAAGCATAAACGGGCTTGCCTCAATAAAAATTGGTTTATGTTTGTTTATAAATGAGCCAAGTTTGAGCCATAATTTTAGGCTTGTTTAATAAATGAGATGAGCCCAAGCAAAAAAAATTATTCATGAACATGCTCGTGAACAATAAGGCTCGATAAAAAAACAAGCCAACCTAAGTAGGGATGGCAATGGGGCAGGGCGGGTCAGAAGGATGGGGTCTTCGCCCCCGCCCTGCAAGATTTTGTCTTACCCCATCCCCGCCCCGCCCCGTATGACAGGGAAAATTTTCTTGCCCCATCCCCGCCCCTTGGGGCCTTGCGAATCCCCGACCCACCCCATAAAACTCTACTTTTTGTTAATTTGCCCACGACAATTACAATTTTTTTTAATAAAACCTATTTCGTTAATAAAAATATACTTGAAATTACAAATAAATTTATCGTATCAAATCAAACTAATTTTTAGCAAAAATTGAATAATTTTATTAAAGTGTTTGATAAAACTATATCACAAAAAAAAAAAAAAAAAAAACACCAAAAATCTCATAATACAAAATCAATGATTCAATAGTATATAAATTTGTTTATAATAAAGACAAAAGAAAATGTTAAAATTGGTACCTTATTTCCAATCTTGATAGAGAAAAAAAGAGGCAAAAAACATTGTTGAGTAGAATAAAATAAGCTGATGATATGTTTGTTTAAATAGAAGGGTTTTAGGGTATAAAAAATTTACAATTTAACCCTTATCAATGTGGGGCGGGTTGGGTCTAAAAAATCTAAAGCCATCCCCGCCCTGCCCTATGGTGTGGGGCCAAAATCTTGCCCCATCCTTGCCCCACTACCTTTGCAAGGTGGGGAAAACCTGCGTGAGGCGAAGCGGGGAAGGACGGGTCAAGCGGGACAGGGCAAAATTGCCATCCTTAAACCTAAGGCTTATATATGGGATTTGGTAATAAACATGATATGGACTTGAAAAAAAAAAAAAAAAAAAAAACCTTATATTTTACTAAGCCTTTGATTAATTAGAGTTTGGACCACATGTCTAAACCAAATGGGCTTGATAATATACTTAATATTGGCTTGCTAATATACTTTGTATTGAATCTCAAGCTTGAAAATTTGATACGGAATTTGGTTTTATCCTTGATATTGAGCTCAAACTCAACTTAACTAACAAATCAAGCCAAGCCAAGCTCAAGCTATTGGATTATTTAACAAGCTCAAGCTCAGACATGGTTTGTAGGCTTGGTTCAAGCTTCGACCAAGGTTAAACATTTTATAATTGTTGTCGAGCTAAATTTGAACAATCAATACTCAACAAAGCTTAACTTGCATACAACCCTAACAAAAATACATATGCTAGCACTATAAATAACTTCAACAATATGCAAATTAACAACACTTTTTATAACACTTAGTGAACGTTTGGATATAGCTGAAATTTTTTTTCAGCTGCGTCCAGCGTCTAGCAGTGGGTCCGTGCACTGTTCACGGGACCTACAAACCTCTTTTTTCAACAAAACTTTCATTAAAAATGGGTCCCACAGTACTATTCACACATTTAAAAGTTATTTTGCTACAGTGTTTTCAGTTTTCAGTTTTCAATAATAAGCGGTATCCAAACAGACCCTTAGTGTCCGTTTGGCAAATATTATTTTTGACAACTTATTTTACTATTCAGCTTATTTTTTCTACTATTCATGTGTTCTACTTGCACTTTTTAGTACTATTCATAGGTCTCACTGTACTATTTCAGCTAACTTTTACTTTTATTTACAGTACTTTCGGTAAAAAGTTTTCAATTTCAGCAAAATAAGCAAATTTCAAAGACGTTTAAATAAAGTAAAATTACACACACATTTAGACGAAAGAAAGGAAATGAAAGTACCCTTAATTTCTTTATCCTGACAGAGCATTTTCACCAATGTGGTTTTCCCACATCCTCTAGGAGCAATCAATAGGAGCAGCTTCACCTCCTCCTTCAACAGCAGCGTCTTCAACTCCTTTATTGGCATATCCAACCCAACTATTAAATCTTGGGGTCCAGAAACTCCGCCCAACCCCCTTGGTGTCTCCATGCCCCTGAACGAATCCACTTTCTTGTTTATACTGATCACCGTTTCTAAAGTCCTCAACCCATTCCTTGTGCACAGTGCTTGCAAATCAAGCTGACAGAACCTGAAGATTTCTTTGTCTAACTCTTCAAGTTTGGGAGAGTATTGGACTTTGAAAATGTAGTTCCACCACCGAATTTTCAAGCACTTGCTAACCAGCTTCGCTCCCTCTTCCATTTGTTCCATCAATCTCTTTGTTTCCCTTTCTAGGAGTTCAAGTTGTTCGCTTAATCGTCTTATTTCATTGACCGTAGGCACCAAACTATTTAACGTGGATTCGAGGCGTTTAAGAATGGGTTTGAAAATACGGGCTTTGCTTACCACATCCTTAACTGTGTCATGTAACACTGTGTTAGGAGCTTTACAAGTTGCTGATGATGGCATTAGGAATTGGAGTGCTTGGACAATATCAGGCCAGTCACTTGGCTCAATGTTTTCTCAAGACACCAATGGCTCCTCATGCCTATCTAGTGAAGATCCTAACTGCTCTTTGAGGGGGACCAGCTCGGTCTCCCTGTTGGATTCAGAATGATGAGCATGATGGGGGACAGCATGTGGAGGCACCTTGCTCCATATGATGCCCCAAGGCCATGTTAGAGGAGGGCCATGGTGGGCAGAGACAGATTTTAATGTTGGGGAGCAGCAGGTGGTGCTGACCCTATGGGATAGTGCATGGCAATAGTGACTTGGCTTATGGTTGCTTTGTGTGTGGGCTTGGTGGCTTGGATGCAAGGCAGTGCTGGGCTACTGTGATGATGATATGTTGTGCAAGGCATTGGGCTGGGTGGTGCTGGCAGAATGCATGGACTTGTGTGAGTGGGCTGATGGCAGTTACTTAATGTGCTGCAGATGGACATGTTATGTGGGCTGTGATGCTGATGAGAAGGGCTTGGGCAGGGGGCCAAGCCTTCTAAAACGTGATGGAACAATTATGTGTGGGCTGCTGGAGCATGGGCAGAGGCCCCATGATGATGTGCTGAGGCATGGGCTGGCATGTGCAGAGTGTGCAACAGTAGTTATCGGCAGTTACCAAGCAGTTCCTGGCTTTGTGGATGTTCAGACCTGCTGTGTAGGGGCTGGAAACGTGGAAAGCAGGCCAAGACAGTATCAGTTGGAGGTGTCCTAAGTCAGACCACAAGTGGCAACAAGTCCTGGACAGGGGGCAGTTACTTGGCAGTAACTGCCGTGACAGTTATTTCTGTATATTTATCCTAGGCTGTTGGGGCTGTCAACAGCAGATTGTGTAATTTTGCTCAGAGAATTTCATGTGTATTCTCTAGGCTTCCTTTGTACTTGATATTGAGTAATAAAGGTTGAGGTTGGTGCCCTGTAAATACTGTGTGCTGTGTGTGTGAATTCCCTTGTTAATTATGTTCTGAGTGTTCCTGCAGTGTGTGTGTGTGGAGTGTTGGCTGAGACTAAGTCAGGGGTTTAGTACCATCACAGGCAGAAAATTTAAAAGAAAAATTGACCCTGTGACACACTGCAAAGCCCTCACCAAATGCTGCCCCAACAGCAGCCCCTGCAACGTCCAAAGGCATAACTTCGCTTTCTTTTTTTGTTTTTTGTTTTTTTTTTTTTTTTTTTTTTTTTTTTTCAGGACGAATTAGAATTTTATTCAAACAAATGAAATAGCGCAAAACGGCACAAGTAAACTAAACTTGCAGTGCAGCCAGAAAATTACAAAGCCAAAATAAACACTTATATACTACAAAAACTATAAAATATTGTAACTCAGATGAGGAAACGAAACAGAAAATACAAAGTACGTAAAAGTAAGCCCTTCAATTTCTTCTCAGTTTCTTTTTGCTCATAAGGAAACGGAACAGGAAATACAAAGTAAAAGTAAACCCTTCAATTTCTTCTCAGTTTCTTTGTGCTCATAAGGAAACCGAACCGAAAATAAAAAATAAATTTCTTCTCACATTTTCTTTATGCTTCTTTCGCGGAAAAGAAAGAGAATTAAGAGGCAGTAAAAGACAAAAAATATATATAAAAATAAAGCAATCAAAATCTCCGGCGAACCATGTAGGAAGTTTCCGAGTTTCAGCGCGTTCTTACACCGTTGACTGTGGAAACTGGATACTCCTTTGCATTACACAGTATGTTCTTTATTTCTTTGTCATGGAATAGGATTTACGAGTTGACAAAAAAATGGGCTAGGCCCAAATAAAGACCGTGCACGAGAAAGTGGATTAAGTGTTTGGTTGGGCCACTCTTTTCTCAAAACCCAGTTTCAATTTTCGACCGCCAATTCGCTCGCTTAACCAAATTCACCGACCCTCTCCTCTGCTTCAATACAACTTTACGTCCCCGGCAAGCAGCACTTTAAGAGGGTAAGAAAGTTCATGCTCACGCCAAAAGCGTCCGGGTTCGTGCCCAAGTTTTCATTTATAATCATTTCCTTAATATCTATGTCAATTGTGAGGGTATTGTGAATGCCTAGACATTGTTTGATGAAATGGGTGAACAAGGATTTGTTCATGGAACACAATGATATTTGGCTTTGCAAATGTTGGGAAGCTTAAAGAGGGTAGTAAGTTGGTTGATGAAATGCTGCAAGGAGATAATTTTTCGTGGATGGCAATGATATCATGGTGCGTTCACCATGACTGGCCTAAGGAGGCTTTGGAATTCTACAGAATGAGATTAAGACATTGGATTTGGATGTGGCGGTTTTGGAGTGTTTATAAGACATGTATGGGAAATGCAGGAGTGTAGAGGATACTAGGCAAAATTTTGACAAGATGGTGGATAAGGGATGATGTATCTTGGACAGCAGTGATAGATAGATACTTGAAGGATGGGACTATGGAAGAGGGATTTTCTTTGTTCTCGGAGTTGATGAGATTGGTAATTAGGCCTAATGATTTTACGTTTGCTGGGTTTTAAATGCTTGTACTGATCATGTTGCAGAGGACCTGGGCGAGCAACTTCATTGCCACATGACACGGATAGGGTTTTTAAATGCTCATGTTCATATGTATTCAAAGTGTAGGACTATTCAAAATGCAAAAAGGGTATTTAAAGGGATACCTCGACCAGATTTAGTTTCATGGATTTCCCTGATTGTTGGAAATGCTCAAAATGGTCAACCGAATGAGGCTCTTAAGTTCTTCTTTCTGCTTGTATTCATGCTTGATTAGTTTGATAAAGTACTTGGATATTTCCACTTAATAAAGGAAAAGGGTGGATTAACACACATAACAGATCATTATGCTTGTACTGCTGAGAATATTATTAACCAAATGCTCATGAAACATGATACGATCTTATGGGCTTCCCTACTTGGTGGTTGTAGAATTCTTGGAAACTTTGAATTGGTAAAGCATGCAGCAGAAGCATTATTTGAGATAGAACCTGAAAATTCAGCTTCTTATATGCCCTGTCTACTGCTTGTATGTGGATGACATAGGGGTGGTAAAGAAACTAGGTTTAAGTTGGATTGAGATTTAGAGAGAGGTGCATGTATACCTGTGGTCAAAAATTATGCTACTGCTTGTATGTACAGGCTTCTCTCTCCTACCACAGTGAGAAGCTTGCAGTTGCATTTGGAATCATTTCAACTCCACCAGGAACAACAATCAAGCTTTAATTTTAACAATTTAAGAACTTGTGTTGATTGCCACAGTGACATTAAATTTATTTCATACACTGTTCAAAGAAAAACAATAGAAAGGGATTCAAATTGGTTACATTCTTTTAAGGATGGGAGTTGTTCATGTGGAGACCATTGGTAATTCAAGCCACCTGAAGATCCAAGGCACGTCTCTACATGATGTCAGAAACATAAGTGGAATAATGTTCCTCTGATATGTGCATTTCCTACAAATCTTTCTGGATTCATTTCTTGGGGTGTTTGTGATATATGACTATTCATTTTTTCCCTTATAAGACTTGGTGGTGCTTCCTGAGACTGTTGGGAGTTGTCCAATGGTGGATCCACAAGTCTTTAGAGAGAGAGAGAGAGATAAGGGGAGTGGGGGGGGAAGAGTCATTGCACTTTACCTTACCTGTTCTTGTGTTCATGTTGATAATTGATTGGTTGTACAAATATTACTGGAGAGTACAAATTTTTGAAATGTTGTTTTTCTATTGCTTCAACAGTTAGCTAGAGGTGTACTTGAAGAACTAAAGCAAATAATCAGCATTCTTTCTTCACCATTTTCCCTGCTTGCATTAGGCAGCTTCTGTTTTCACTTTATTTAGTATTATTACAGTTTTTGTTAAAACTGTTGTGTCATGCTTCTATTGAATACTATTTAGCTATGGAAGCCTGGCATGTATACCGCCTTGGATTTTACACTAAACTTTAAGAGTGCCTCCAAAATCTTGGTCGCTATCCCAAGATTCTCACTTCGAGAACTTGGGTGTCAAAATGCTTATCAATTTTTCCATGAATGTTTCATCTCTATATGACCACACTGCAAATGAAACACGGCTCCTTTTATGGATAAAACGCACTGCCACACCATCTTATGCAAGTACACTCTATCGTCAAGCTTTGATGGACTTCCATTTTCCAGTTTCCAGAAGGTAATAATAATTGATAACCAAATTAACCTTTTGTTCATCAAGGCCTTGGG